>JAOTQR010018669.1:0-17295 GCA_025774065.1 Solanum ossicruentum
TTGACCCAGTTTTGTTGATTAGACGAGAACACATCAATCGAATCCTGCTAATTGATTTATTTTCCTATTCATTACTACATCAGTCAGTAACACTAGGTGGGTTCTAACATTGCCCACTATTAGAAAACATGCAAAGTGAAGAGAGTTAATTAATACATGAATGCACACTTTCCAAGAATTATGAATTATCTAGTTTTATGTTGTTAATTCTTTATAGTTCTCACAAACTTAGTTATGGATTTAGGTACTCATGCTTTGGTGTAGATGCAAGAACATGAATTGGAAAAATATAATTGAACACTTGCATAGTAGAATTAAGAACAAGCAAACCTTACTTCAGTGAGAAATACAAACTTAAAGATGAAATTTAAGTACAATTGTTCACAAAATCTCTCCAAGCCGAAAACTTTTGAAAAATAACCTAAAAAATCTATTTATAATAAGTGAAATACAAGTTCTAACTGAAATAGGATAACTGGTGGGCATGCCATATGAAAGGGTTTTACGGGCCGTATTGCATTCCATGACTTGCAATTTGGGTCTCATACAGAGCTGCGGGAAATTTGAATTTCAAATCTACGACACCCCTCTACGACTCGTAAAGTAGTTTTTGACCTGCAAGGGGGTTTCATTTGATGAATCTTCAGAAAGTCCCAATCTCTAATCCTTAGGTCACGAACCATCTTCTACGGCTAGTAAATCATTCCACGACTTTTCTGCATGTTTGTAGAATCAACATCAGAAAATAGACCCTCACTGAAATTGTTCACGAAACCCACTTCACGACTCGTAGAATGGTCTACGGGGCAGTAAAGGGTCTCGTACTACATCAAAATTCAACAACTTTTTTATTTCTTCCCAAAATCAGGGCAAAACCTGTAATCCCGCAAACATAGCACAAAAACACATAAAATCCACTAACATGCATTGAGAACACACAAAATCTGAAGTTTTAAGCATGAAAAGTGTTGTATTTTGGCAGCATATCAACACCCCCAACTTAAAATTGTTGCTTGTCCAAGCGATAGACTCAATCTATATAGATACTACAGTAACACACAGACCTCAACCCAATGACATACATCTGATAAATCTCTAACTCAGATACCCACACTATATTTCCTAAACAAAATCAAATAGCCATCTAGCAAACCAATACAAACAAGTGCATGTGACAACACAACTATGGCAAGTGAAGTACTATCAACAATCCATAATCACTGTCGAATGCTAACAATGCAATGCAAGTGCTCTCACAGGAAAAAGTCCCATATCAGATACTCAATAATATTTTCATGTATGACCTTCCGACTAGGCAAAATGGTTCTCTCTCCCAAAAGATATTCATGTATCATGCCTAATACAATAGGCTTACCCCTATAATCATGACTAAGACCTTCAATCACTTAGACTAGAATCACTTTAGGACTTTCTAGGCTTGTAACATAGGCTCAAGGGGCTTTGGTATGGTATTTTGGGAACATAATGACTAGAGGCCCTCCTTGACACTGTATTTTTCTACACTTTTTTCCTACGAACTCTATTACTTTGATCTCATTCTCCTATTTCAAGCTTTTCTAGGTGCTTTCTTTCCATTTTTCAGCTTTTTGTCTTGCTTTTACACTTCATTTTTCTTTCTAGCTCACAAACTAAGGCATCAATTATTTTTCTTGCACCAGTACATGATTTTCACTTTTTCTCTGTATCACTAACTCCCCTCCTTATTTTTGTGTTTCACCCTTACACCAGTCACCCTCAATTTAGGCTTTTGGCCTGAGTTAAGGTGCACAATATTCATCATCAGAACTAGAGCCACTTTTGGTAGCCACCCTCAACTTAGACTTTTTGCCTCAGTCAAGGTGCACAATGTTCAACGAAGGACCGGGGCCAATTTCAGGATTTTTCAACGAATAAGTCTAGGTTAATCAGGTGTTTTCAAAGAATAAGTATATGTTAGGCTCAAACATCAGGAACAAGGGATATATTGCTGGTTGGTCATTTAGGCTAAGTATCCTGTTAGGAACAAAGGACTAAGATCATTTCCTAATCCAATTAATCTATGGCCCAACTTAGAGTAATAGGGCAACTTCTGAATTAGCACACAACACATGAATTTAGCAAACTAAACACAAACTCACATGGCACTGCGTACATTATAATCAAAAGACTCTCAGATCATGGTTTTCGTCTCAATTGATCCTCACTTATTAGGATAAACAATATTACACACCTATACAGGCATGGTTGCAACCTAGACTACTAATTAAAATTTTTGGTGGGCAACATAAAACATGCTTAATGCCACAGGTATTAGTACTACATGCTACAAATACTACCTAAACATCCTAAACATGCCAGTTCAACAAAAAATAAATATCTATGGAAAAGAAACACAAGCAAGAAAACTCCAGGATAAAAAATTAGGGTAGTTATGGACCCAAGCTACTCAGACTTCACTAAGGCCCATAACTATCCACACCCCATCGAAGAGGATATGCATTGTCCTTAATGCACAAAATCAAAGAAAAATAACAATATAAGGGGTCAAAAATCATACCTAGGCACCTAAGCGCCGGTGTGTGGCCGAGTCTGGCCACCCTCATCCTGCGGGGCAGTCTCTCTTTAGCAGTAGCACTCAATCCAGAGGGGCCAGCACCCCTTACATGCTCTACCTCATGAGCTTGTCATATCTCTGCCTCTCGTCTCGACTGCCCTTAAGACAAGTTCGATTTCCTCCTTTTCAATCATCTATGCCTGAAATCGTATGACATCAGCATCATCGTTTGGGTAGGGTCTCTTCTTGTGGAAGGACTGGATAGGCTCATCAGGAGCAAAAAGGTAAACCACCAACACCAGGGCTGTGGTCTCAAATAGTGTTACCGGTGTTATGAGTGCTGCTATCATGTCAGCCTAGAGCTATCGGATCTTTGACTGGATGGCCAACAAGTCTGATGGTCGGGCCTCGCCTTGAAGGTGTCAATGTGTGCATCCATAGTGGATAGATGATCCTGAATAGTAGCGAATGTGACTTAGCATGAGATGAACTTTGTGCCATGGCCTAGATAGATGCGGTGAACACGTATACCATACCCGCGAGAATAGACTGTGATGACATGGCCTCTAGTGTAGTAATAAAAATAGTGGGCCCCCTCTCCTCATCTGCCTCTGGCTTCGGGGGCCTATCCTCAATAATAGCAGTAGTGGCGTTAGTCTATAAACCCTCAGGTGATGGCGCTAGGGTGAATATTCTAACATACGACCAGGTTGGTGCTGGACTTGTCGCAGTCTAACTGGGTTCTCTTCGGCCTTGATTAGACTGAGATCCAATGTATGATGGGCCTCGATCAGCTAGTCCAACTGGTGCAAACTCTTTACCCTCGAATCTAGATAAAGCCGATACATCAAGAAAGGGAATGGGATGGAGATCTACATATTCAGGATGACCTCGTGAATCTGCTCAGCTATGAAGCAAGCCTAATCGATATCATAATCAGCCAAGATATTGGCAGCTAATACTGCATGCTCAAGCGTCAATGTGTTATCAACAAGAGTAGACAGGATACGTGATCTAACAATTGTCCACCAAAACTTGGCATAAAACTGAGCGAAGCCTTGATAATAAGCTCCTAGTTTGTGGTGACCCACGGAGGTTCCGGACCCTGCTCAACAGTATAACCAACTACCCATCTCATCAAGCTGGCTCATCTCTCTGGATCTCTCATCACCAGTGGGTCCCTTGTTTTCCCCACCCTATAATCAAACTTTGTGGTGGATCTGGAGCTAAGGAAATCCAGTTCAAAAAGCATTTGACGGATGGTGGTCTCTAATACATCCACCTGCCAGCCCCTTACTCTCGTCTCAATCAGTCTGGGCTAAGTGCGAGGCTTTTTCCCCTTGGGAAGAGTGCTATGAATGGTGGTCACTATGAAGCATAGAACTTCCTCACCATAGTTGGAGAGTATAGTCCAAGAGAGTGAGTGATCCATAAAGCCCATACTGAATCATCGTGTCTTGGAGACCGAGGACACAGTCGAGTCTGTTGAGATGAATCTGGGGTCCTCATAAATGGAGTGGATTGACTTGCACTACTCTGTCTATTGCTGGCCCTCCAGATAGATATCACATATGCCCGCAACACACCATCCACTAGTAAGGGCGTTACGTAGAGATGGTGAAAATTATGGTGCTGCGGAGGTCTCCGTCTCTAATCCATCCTTAGAGCTGGACTCATAATTGGACTTCTCTTTGGATGGAGTCATCTGAGGTGAATCACTCTCATCGTTGCCTCCCTCATCAGACTGGGGAGTGCGAACAACGAGAGCCTAAGTCTACCCAGCCCTAGCAGTATCTGGTCTATGGTTGATCTATCTTTGGGTCCAAGTTGACCCTGAGGTCCTCTAGTGAGCCACTCCATGTAGTGGCTTGCTCATCATTTGAATCCTCATCTCTAAGCCTCCTCTTTAGGGCCCTGATCTACATGTTTCGCTTTTGAGGCCATAGTACTTGAAACATGAATATTTATGCACCTTTGTTAGCCCCACAAATCAAATATTGAAATGCAAAAATAATGCGGATTAAGTTGTAGAAGGGTTCTACGAAAGCATCTTTACGGGTCAAGGTTGGAACTACGAGCCATTAAAAGCTTTTGTAAAGTAGTGGTACAAACATTTTTTTATCACTGGAAAAGTCTACAAGACCAGGTATGACTCGTAAAATGATTTACGATCGTAGAGAATTCTAGTATGTGAATTTATTTTAGGCAAGGATCCATGAGACCTATCTACGAGCTGGAAAGTGATCTACAACTTGTAAAAGGTCTCATCTGATGGATACTAAGAAACTTCATGTTTCTAGAATCTTGTACGAGGGGAAATAATGACTTGTGCAATGATTCTCACACCGTAAAAGCCACCCATAAACAAGAAAACTCAGTTACTTGAGTTTCTAGGCCCATCACAATGGACTCCATATGATTTTTTCAACAAGTATTCTACCAGCATCGAAGCACATCATATACAACCATATGATTTTCATGCCACAATCAAGAGAGCAACTTGTTATTCAAAGTATGCACCCAATTGAAAGAGATTAAGCATGATTCCCTAACTATTCCTACCATAGATGAACAATGTTTCAACAAAATTACATGCCTATTTCATCACCCGCCAATTTACATGTAACATCAATTCATCACACATGGTGGGTGATTAAATAGGCATCAATTATACTATTCAAATCATACAAACAAGTTAAAGAACCCAACTCCAGACTTAGACAAACATTCAAATTTGGGCAACCCAAATTCAAATAACACATGTTAATTTCAAACATCGATTTCACGTCTAGGTTACTGAAAAGCCCCAACAAGTGCCTGAAAATATGTCTCAAAAATACCCATAATCGTAATTTCCATATATCTAAAATCTATGCATGATATTAAACATCTGCCTTCATATTCATTATCAGGGGACAAAATTGAGTAGGAAATGGGTATAACCCTGATTTTAGAGCAATTGTAGAAAAATTTCATTTTCCAAAATTTTTCTTATTAGTGTCGATCCACACCCGAAGCACGACACGCCAAGGGCGTGGAGATGTGTATTTTTGTTGCCAGTTCACTGCTTCAGCCTTAGGCTTTGGGACCTTGGGCCTAAGCGCTCCTATGCATAAAAACACCTATTCTTAGTTATTTTTAAACCCCATGTCACTCAATACACTCTTAAAACCCTCTTTAACACTTAGCCAAATATTTCATCCAAATTCAAGTGTCCCAAACTAATCTTCAGATCTCAATAAATTCTTTCAAGCCTTAAGTTCTCATTCAAATTTTCATCAAGGAAATCCCCAAGTTTTGAGCAAGTGGGTTGCAACCACTAGGTCTTTCACCCATGGTGCCCAACCTTCCTTTTCAAGTAAATAGCATGTTTTCAAGTTGGATTATCTATGAGTATCTCTTATATGAAGTTGATGATAAAATTATGTTGGGGTTTCATAAAATGTTGACTGTTTAAGAATCTTTTGAGCTATGAATTTATGACCTATTATGAGATTTGATGAGGGGTTTCAATATATCTTACATGGTGGTGTTACCAAGAGTTGGTGGATTGATTTACATTGAGTTTTCTCACATGATTTCACTGTTGAATTTCATGATTTTGATCTAGCATTATACACCCGCCAAGTGTTTGATAAAATGTCCAGTTAAGGATTCTTGAGTAATTGATGATAGTATTATTTATGAGTCAAATGACTTTGTGATGATGAAAGGGATGTATGTACGTGTTGAATTCATGAAAAGTATCTATAGTGTTACAAGTTGACCACACCTTGTTGAGGGGGTGATATGCCTCAACAACTTTGATTGGGGGTGCTATGCCCATCTACCATGTTGAGGGGTATATACCTTGGCCACTTTGATAAGGAGTGGGGGTGCTATGACCATCTTCCATATTGAGAGGTATATACCTTGACCACTTTGATTGAGGGTGCTATGCCCATCTACCATGTTAAGGGGTACATACATTGGCCACTTTGATGGGGGTCGCTATGCCCATCTACTAATTGAAGGGTAGATACCTCAATTACCTTCCAAGGGGGTGGTATGCCTTGGATTCCAAGTACTAGGTTACTTGGTCTATGATGATGGTCTCTTCCAATACATGTATTATGTTCTATACAAACATGTTTTATTGTAAGCATTGGTCATGCATGCCATGTTCTTATTATACTAACTCCTTGCTTTTGATTATGCATTTTGTCCATGTTGCCTATATATCGTTGTATTGAATCGTACATACTCAGTATATTCAAACGTATTAATGCATACTCTATGCCTACATAATGTCACATGTAGGAATCGGAGCTCCTCACGATCATCCTCCATGTGGCTAGATTTGTCATCTTGAAGATAAGCTTTGGTGAGTCCTCAAATTCGGGGACACTAGCTATGCTACTCTTGCTTATGACATTTCTTTATGTTGAACTCTTGATACTATGAGGGTGAGCCCTGAAGGTGTCTTGGCCCACACCCGTTATATGTTTAAAGGTGTTGTTGGACAAGTGATGTAATTATGTTATGTTCTTGACTCTAGGTGATTTGTGGTTATCTAAGCCTTCCATTAGTCCCTTTTATCCTTATTTGAATCTCTTGATGTTGTTTACTTTGCTTCCATGACCAAGGATGTGTGGATGATATGCTAAGATGCTTGTTTGGGGTCCCTCGGGTTCCCCTTCGCTGTTTCACGTCTAGGCCCTAGGTTTTGGTCGTGACAATTACCATACCTAACATGAATTCCAACTTAACCGTACAACATAGGCAAATCAAAGGTTTTGAATTAATCGAGAACTTACCAAGTAGTGCGATTAATTTGAAGAAGATAAAGGAGGTGAAGTTGCACTAAACCCTTGGTCATCGAAAAATCATCAAAAAATTGGGGCACGGTTGTCGTCGGTGGTCGAAATTGCATGGGGGTGGGTTTAGCCGGGTAATCTTGTAATTAGGTTAGCAATGTGGTCAAAATAATCTGACCTTATTATTTATATGTTGATCGGTTCAACTGAAATCTAATGGACTTAGACCCTACAAAACCCTCATTACACGTCGTGGAGTGTTTTATGGGTCGTAAACTGTGGTTTCGTAGAACATCCAAACCCTATATTTTAAGACTAGGTTTTATGGACTAGTCCACGAGTCGTAAAGTAATTTACGACTGGTAGAGGTGATCATGGAAACCTCAATGCTTAGGAAAATTTCAAGAAACGTACCTGGGGTCCATGAGCCCCATTCACGAACCATAGATTTATCTACGAATCATAAAGTTGGCTCGTGGACTTGAGTGCACAACTTTTTTACTCATTGAAAATCTCTATGAGATGGTGTACGAGTCATAAAATATTTTACGGCCTATAGAATCAGTTGCAGACACACTTCCTTATGCTCTTCTTAGCCAAGAATGGCTGACTTAGCTTTGTACCTGCATATTCTTTATATAACACATTGTTAACCTATATGCAACCAGCCCAATGACTGCAATTACAACCAAAACACAAGAAAATAAATTACCAATGAGATCACAAACTGAAAATAAACCTACAACACTATTATATCAAAAATCTTGGCTTGCCTCCCAAGTAGTGCCTGATTTATTATCATGACACAATTTAGATAAATTAGTTACTCAGACTTCACCAATTACCAAGACTTCATTCTTCAAGTCATCTGAACACTTCATGGACTGACTGATATTGAAGATGACCTCTTCATCATTTAATCTAAACCTGAGTTGACCGACTTCCATATCCACTAGTGCGCACCCAGTGGCTAGGAATGACCTTCCTAAGATGATTGAGACGTTGAAGTTGACTTTGCAATCTAGGGTCACAAAGTTTGCTGGGAATATGAACTTTTCAACTTTACCCACCATATCATATATTATCCCCATAGGCTTCATCACCATGCTATCCGCCATCAGCAACCGCATGTTCGTTGGAGTAGAGGCTCCCGATCCTAGCTTCTTATAGACCGCAAGGGGCATCAGATTGATGTTGGCACCTAGATCATAGTGCCTTTGCAAACTTCATATCTCCAATGGTGCAGGGTATGGTGAAAGCACCATGATTTTCTTGCTTCTAAACCAAGGGCCTCGTAGCAACAACACTGCAATGCAAAATCACATGGTAGAGCTCCTGACTCACAGTGCACTTCTTAGTGACCAGGTCCTTCATGTACTTAGTATACCCTAGCATCTTTTCCAATACTTCAATGAGAGGGATGTTAAAGGAGAGTTGTTCCAGAATGGAGAGAAAGTGCTTGAATTTTCCTTACTCCTCCTCTTTTTGATTCTTTAAGGGAGGGGGGGGGAGGCCTAGGAATGGGTTTCAACTTCTATGGCACATCAGTAGCTTCATTCACCCCATCCTTGCCATGATCATCTCCTATATCCGCACCTTAGGCTGCATTTATCTCCCCTCGAACATCATCCTCATCAACTTGCAAGGGAGGATCAATGGTGCCCTTGCCACCCTGAGTAGTGACCACCATACATTGCCCCTGATTCTTAGGTTTCTTATTAGTGTTGCTAGGCATTGTACCCCTCTGACGTCGATTTAGTTGAGTAGAAACTTTACCAAACTGTTGTTCAAGCTATTTGATAGCCATAGAATAAGACTCAATTTTCTTATTAATGCTAGAAATGTCAGATTTCATACCCCTCAAAGTCACATCCCGTGTCTCAGCTTTCTTCAATAGGTGGTCAAATATCTCCTCAATTCTGGAAATACTTGCAACTACGTCGCGGTTATGTGGTGGCACATAGGGACCATTTCTAAAGCTATCTCTGTGACCCCAATCTGCATCGCTCTCTGGACCCCTATTCCTATCATAATATCCTTCATGGTTTTCCCTGTAGGCTCCATCTTTGTTAAAGTTCCGACCTTGAATTCCTTGACCTTGGTGCTAATAGTCCTAATTGGACCCTTGGGTGTTGGTCCAGAAACCCCCCATCTGATCAACAATAAAACACGCATCCTCATCATTATAAAGGTCATCATACATGGGTGCATAAGGAGGTTGATGAACTACTGCATTGACTCGCTTTTGGTTCTATTTCATCATCACCTCCATATCTTTACAAATTTGGGCAAGCTGTTTCATAAATTTTTTGTTGATCTTCGCTTGCTCCGAACCAACATTGATAGTGCACGAACATTTGGTGGATGCTCTGTCTCTTTATTCCCATGCACGATTTGTCTTAACCATTCTTTCTATTCACTCTGCGATCCTTCGAAATGGCAGATCCAGGAATATGCCCTCTATGATAGTGTCAGCACAAGATTGAATGTTCTCACTAAGGGCACAGTAGAAGATCTGCATGAAGGTATCATCAACTATCTTGTCATCTAGGATACTCCTCAAGCATTTGGTAAACCACTCCCAAGTCGTACTGATCAAATCACTAGGGAGTTAATCAAAGTTGTTGATCTGGTCTTTTAACTTGAGCTTCTTCGATCTAGGGAAGTATCTCTCCAAAAAGGCCTTCTGCAAGTCTGCCTAAATGGTGATCGAACATTACGGGAGTTCAGATAGCCATAATGCTGCATTGTCTATAGGAGATAATGGGAGACACGAAGTCCCATAACATCCATAGACAAATTTTGTATTCCCATTACACTCTCTCATATAAATGAGACATTGTGCAGGTGCCTTTGAGGATCCTTCGATGGTAAGCCCATAAATAGCCTACGATTTTGCATCACCTGAAGCAACCTACTCGAGACTGTGAATTTATGTCTGCCGGTAGTGGCGACAACATAATAAATTCAAATTGCCATAGATTTAGCTTGTATTGGTTCCACTAATAAGCATTGGAATTAAAGTCCTGAGGTTGTGGAGCAATATCCTCAAGAGGAGGTGGGTTCTCATGATCAACATTTTTATTCTCATTCCTATTTAGAGCTGCATTGGTCGAGTTGTTGGCATTATCTTGGGCCATTCCCCTCAATGTTCTCTAGATCTCTGGGTCAAATGGAGTTATGGGACTTCCTTGACTCCGGTTGTTAGGCATACACTACACTTACGCCCTGGAAAAGAACAAAAACAACAAATAAAATATGGGAAATGAGGATTAACACTCAAATCACGATGAATTGACTAAGTTTAGCCGTATTCCCCGACAATGGCGCCAAAATCTTGATGTCACCCAAGTAACACTTCCTTTTAGAGGAGAAAGTAATCGTTGTCAAAAAATAGAACCTAACAAAGGTTAGGATCAAACCCACAGGGAATACCTACACTTAAGAGAATGATCGCAATTCGAGTTGAAAACCAACTTACTCCCCAAAGGGGGGGGGGTTTGCAACAATCAATGAAAAAATAAACTAACTACTATAAGGGAGAAATCAATATGGAGAGAAATTAAGGTATTGTGTTCTCCATGACTCCCTAACTTAGTATCACCGGATAACCTAATTCTTTTCTAGTGTGTCGCATATAGGACGATAAGTTAAGTTCACCAAGCCCTTTGGTCAAAGGTGAGGGTGAATTTCACTGTGTGAATTAGCCCATCTATATACATTACTAACCCTTACCTATTAGTCCCACTAAACCTTCCCTTGGCAGTCTGGTTGATTAGACAAGAACACATAAATTGAATGCTATTAATTAATCTTTTTTCTTATTCGTTACTACCATGGTCCAATCAGTAACACTAGGCGGGATATAATGTTAGCCACCACCAGAAAATATGCAAAGCGAAGAGAGTTAATTAATACATGCATGCACACATTCCAAGAATTATGAATTATCCGATTTTACATTGTTAGTTCTTCATGGTTCCCACAACCCTAGTTGTTGATTTAGCTACACATGCTTTATGTAGATGCAAGAATCATAAATTGGAAAAACATAATTGAATACTTACACAATAGAATTAAGGACAAGCAAACCTAACTTCAATGAGAATCACAAGCTTAAAGATGAAAATAAACTACAAGTGTTCTCAAAATCTCTCCAGTGTAATCTCACTATTTTCTCTCTCAAATTACAGAGTTCTCTGAGTACTAGGCGAAAACTTCTGAAAAATAACCTAAAAAACCTATTTATAATAAGTGAAATACAAGTCTTAACTGAAATAATATAACCGGTCAGTATGCCATACAAAAATGATTTAAGGTAGCTAAGACCACAATTAGGGTTGTGGGAACTATGAAGGACTAACAAGGTAAAATCGAATATTTCATAATTCTTAGAAAGTGTGTATGCATGTATTTATTAATTCTCTTTGTTATGAATTATTTTTAATGGTAGCCAACATTAGAACTCACCTAGTGTTACTAACTAGATCAAGGTAGTAAGGAATAGGAAAAGAGATTAAGTAACATGATTTGATTGATGTTTCTCGTCTAATTAACCAAACTGGATCATAGGGAGGTTGTACTAGAATAATAGGTATGTGTTAGTAATGTCACACTGTGGGGATTAATAGAATCATGCAGTGAAATTTATCTCTCGCCTGGATCAAAGGATTTGGTAAACTTAACTTACCTTTTTGCATGCTAGAAAAGAATTCGATCATCTAATAATACCAAAATGGGGAATCACGGGGAACAAAACACCCTAGTTGCTGTTCATACTGATTTCACACTTGTCTTAGTCTAGGATTTCTTTCTATAGTTTTACAAGACCCCCTTTTGTGGTGATAAGTAGGTTAATCAACTCGAACTGCTTGAAATTTCTCTAAGTCTACTTTATTCCTGTGTGATCAACCTTAACATTGGTTAGGTTATATATCTTGACAACAAGTGCTTTAACTTTCAAAAAGGAGGTGTAACTTAGCCGACATAAAGATTTTAGTACCGTTGCCAGGAAATACGACTAGACTTATTTAATTTAAGTAGTGTTCAAGCATTAAATCTTATTTCCCTCATTTTACATTTTTGCTATTTTTTTTAATTTCAGCATACACATGCAGTGTATGCACAACACGCAAAACCAAGGCATTCCCTTGACTCCGTTTGACCCAGAGGTCTAAATAAAGTTGAGAAGAATGGCCCAAGATAACACGAGCTACATGATTAAGGCAGCTCTGAAGTATAATGCTAATGAGAATGACATTAACCCACCTCCGCTTGAGAACATTGATCCACATCCACAGGATCTTATTGCCAAAGCTTATAAATTGAACCAATATTGGCTGAATCCTATGGGATACTTCAAATGCTTCAGAATCATGAGTTATTCGCAGGCCTACCATCAGAGGATCAACATAGCCATTAACACAATGTTGTCTTTATATATAAGAGTGTAATGGAAACCAGAATCTATCTATAGATGTTGTTGGGCTTCATGTCTTCTCATTGTCTCTAATAGGTAATGCAATGCTTTAGCTATCTGAGCTCCAATAGAGTTCAAGCACTAGCTGAGCTAAATTACAGAAGGCATTTTTGGAGAGGCTCTTCCAAAGATCAAAGAAGCTCAAGTTGAAGGACCAAATTAACAACTTCGAGCAACTTCCTAGTGACTCAATCAGTACAACATGGGAGAGGTTCACAAAGTGTCTGAGTAGTGTTCCTAACAACAAGATCGTTGATGATGCCTTGGTAGAGATCTTATACCGTGTGTTGATGAGAAAGCCAAGCATATGTTGATATTATTCGGGTGGCACATTTTTAGATCAACCATTTTCAAGGGTTACTAAGAAGCTAGAAAGAGTAGTCCAGACGAATCATGCATAGGGAATAAGAGATAGGTCCTCTACCAAGAGCTCGTGTGTAGTCAGTACTAGTTCGGCGTAAGCCAAAACAAGTGAGGAAATGATGCAAAAGCTTGATTTAGTACCAATGTCGAGTTGTTGATGAAGCAAAATCAAGAACGTGTGAATGTAGTTGCTCATTAGCCTTCATGAGCACCCATGTACGAGAAGCCTTACTATGATGAGGACACTTGCTTTGTCACTGATGAGATAAGGGGTTTCTGGACCAACGCCCAAGGGTGCAATGAGGACTATTGAAACCAAGGTCAAGGAAACCAAGGTCAAAACTATAACAGAGATATCACCTTCAGAGACAACAATTGTGAAGGTTATTATGACAGAAATAGGGCCCAGATAGAGATGTTGATTGGGTTCGCAGAGATGGTTACATGAATCTTCCATATATGCCAACACATAATCGTGATGCAGGTGTTGGTAGCTCTAGGGTTTAGGAGATATTTGATCATCTATTGAAGAAGGATGGCACACAGGATGAGAACTTGAGGGGAATAAAATCTGACATCTCAAGAATTAATTAGAAGATCTAGTCTTATTCTGTTGCTATCAAATAACTAGAGCAATAATTTGGTATAATATCAACTTAACTCAGTCAACAATAGAAAGGTACATTGCCTAACAATATAGTTTAAAATTCAAAGAATGAGGGGCAGTGTATGGTAGTGACTACTCGTGGTGGCAAGCAGATCATTGATCCTCCGATGCCAGTTGATGATGATAATGTCTATGAGGAGACAATTAAGGTCAAAGATGCAGAAACCAGAGATGATCTTCCCTAGGATAGGGAGAGTGATGTTGTAATGATGCCAAAGAAGTTGAAGCCTATTCCTAGACCTCCTCCTCCCTTCCCTCAAAGAATAAAAAAGAAAGAGGAGAAAGGTATATTTAAGCACTTCCTCTCCATGCTGAAACAACTCTCCATCAAATCCCTCTTATTGAGGCATTGGAGAATATGCCTAGGTATGCAAAGTTCATAAAGGACTGGTCACAAAGAAGCGGTCTGTAATCCAGGAGCTCTCCCAAGAGCTTCAGCATCGTTGTGCAATTGCTACACGGTCCTTGGTGTAAAAGTGAGATGATCTCGATGCATTTACCATACCCTGCACTATCAGAGATGTAGAGTTTGCAAGGGAATTGTGCGATCTTGGTACTAACATAAATCTGATGCCTCTTGCTGTCTTTAAGAGACTAGGATTGGGAGCCCTACTCTGACGTGTGATTGTTGATGGCTGACCGCACGGTGAAGAAGGCTATGAGAATACTATATGACGTACTTGCCAAAGTATAAAAGTTCATATTCCTTATAGACTTTGTGATCCTTGATTGCGAAGTTGATTTCAAAGTCCTAGTCATCTTGAGATGGCCCTTCTTAGCGACCAATCAAGCACTAGTAGATATGGAAACTGGCCAACCATCGATCGAGCACTAGTGGATATGGAAGCTGGCCAACTCAAGTTTAGATTGAATAATGAGGAAGTTGTCTTCAATATCTGTCAATCGATATGTAGCGGCCAAACAACTTGAAGATGATGTTTGGGCACTTGGTGAAGTCTGAGTAACTAAGTTATCCAAGACGTACCGTGATAATAAATCAGACGCTACTTAGGAGGAAACCCAAAATATTTGATGTAGTAATGGTAGTTTTGTATTGTTTTTATCTTTTGGAATTGTAGGTAGTTTAATTTTTAGTATTTTAGTTGTTATATTTGGACATTGTGCTGGTTGCATATAGGATAATAATGTGTTCTATGATGAATATGCAGGTACAGGACCAAGTCAGCCATTTTGGCTGAAAAGGCAACAAGAAATGTTTCTACAACTGGTTCAATAAGCTGTATGTAAAACTATGAGCTACACACTAACTAGTAGGACACTTCGAGCAAAACTTTCTGCACTCCAGTCCACGACCCAACGTTACTACCCGTAGATAAAACTACGAGCCATAAATGAGGCATGTGGACCCTAGGTAGCTTTTCTTAACTTTGGCTAAGTGTTGGAGGGTTCAACGACCAACTCTATGAGTTGTATTTTATTATACAGCTCATAGACTGGTTTGTGAAACCCATCTCCCAAAACTAGTGTTCGGGAAATCTATGAGACCAAAATCTACGGGCCATAAAATCTTTTACGACTCATAATTGAGGTTTCACAGAAGCTTGGGCCCAATAATTTTGGTTGACCTAGTCAAAGTATTTATAGGGGCCAAATAATTTTGACCTCCACTCTTCACAGAAATACCTGACCCCCTACCCTAGTATTTTCCGATCACCTACATTCAGCCACTGTCCCTTTATTTGATAAATTTTTTTGACCACCTCCAACAAAACTAGGGTTTCACCCTTCTCGGCTCCTCTGTAAAGTTTTGTATTTTTTTCACTCAACTTTGGTAAGTTTTTAGTTTTAAAATCCTTTAAATACTGAAATTGATGTCATTAGGTTATAATTACTTGATGGCTATGGTAATTTGATTGATATGGATTCGGGTCCATAGTCGCCATTATATGTTCTTAGGATTTAATGGTGAATAATGTGTTGCCAATGCTTGAATAATGTTAATAGTTATAAAATGTGTATATGGCCATGATTTGTGTGTTTGAATGATGTGATGTGAAAACCATGTTGTTGCATGTTATTTGAATAGAATGGAATACATTGCTTGAAAAATAACGTGTAATTACATGTCTGTGCTTTGATATTTAAACATTCAAATAGGGTCGATTTGCTTCGAACACATGTAAAATGAGATTCTATGGGGTCGTGTGTGGTCATTGCATATGGGGTGTTTGGTATTTGTTGAAATCATGTGGGGCTGTATAATATCTTACCTCAATGCTGATTTAAGTGCTAAACATGTCATTTGGGATTCATTTGATAGACTTGGAAAAATATGATTTCTCGGTCTTTCACACTACGAGGGTCTTCTATGGCCCATGGAACATTTCACGAGCCATAGTTGCCCCTTGTAAGATAATCTAAAACTTGAAAATTTCTGATATTCTATTAGACGATACCTTCTACGAGCAATATTTTATCTACTACTCGTAGATAGGCCTTGTAGATCCCTGCCTGTAAAATTCAAACACTGGAACATATCTACGACTTAGTCCATGACTCGTGGAATATTCTACGAGTCATACCTGTTCTCATAGGTGTAATTGCAGTAGCTAAAAGTTATGCACTATGTTTCTATAAGGGTTTTTTATGGCACGTAGTTGTCAGTACGACCCGTAAAAGGGCCTTCGTAGACCCATTTGTAAATATTTCAAAAATGTTCTTGCTGTTTATTCCTGTTCTTGTGGGGCTAATCATGTTTACTAAATGCATGCATTTAAGGTACTATGGCCCTAAAATTTAGGAAAGATGAGATCAGGGCCCTCCAGTGGAGACTGCGAGATGAGCTCTCGATGGATCAGGGTACCTCCAAGGCCAGTGGATCATTAGAGGAGCTCGATGTCCAGCCTAACCCGAACACTGAGCGACCACATACATGGGCTGCCACCAAACATGCTGGGTAGCCCCATACCCAGGCTATTATTGTCCACTCTCCCCAGTTTAAAGAGGGAGGTGATGTGATGTCAAAATATAACAATTTTAATGCATAAAACTTTAAATTTTGTGTGTTGTCAAAGCGATGTTAGTAGATTTGATATGTTTTTATTTTTTTTTGCAGGATTATAGGGTTGGCTTAATTTTAGGCTAAATGTGCAGATTTTGCTGAAACAGTGGTGTCACGAGACCTTTTACAGGCTGTAGAGAATTCTACGGGCCACAAATCTAGTTTTGTACACAATTCCAATGAAAGGTGACATTCTAAAGTTATGTTTATGAAATGCAGATGATCTTAGAATGTTTTGCAAGCTGTAGACTTGGTGTCGTGCCCTAAGGATCAAAACGTGGAGAGTTGCTGAAAAGAAATCAAACCAAATCCCTACGGGCAATAAAACATTATATGACTGTCACGACCCAATCCGGGGGCCGTGACTAGTGCCGATTAGGCACCCCGACAAACGCTAACCCAAAAGACTAACTA
>JAOTQR010018709.1:0-17290 GCA_025774065.1 Solanum ossicruentum
AGAGAATAAATAAAACTTCCTCATCAACAACTTCTTTTAAATCTCTAACTCAAGTAAATAAAGTGATATGTAGGGTCTTTCGATTTAACTTTTATGTATCAAGATAAATTATCACTCATCATAAATAATATTCTCATAATAAAGTACTTAAAAGTACACAAAAATAAACTCATTTATATAAAATGTCTTATTATAAAATATTTGAAAAATAGGAGCAACTTACAAGAATATAATTGCCGAAACTCTATACAATAAAACACACCCCCTTCAGCTAATAAACTCTCAAAATAATATTAAGCAAACAATATATATATTTTTTTCGTTCATTGCTCTTTGTCTACGAATGAGCAAAGGGATGCAAATATATAGAGGCTGGAACACCTCTTCAACAGCTCCAAAGGAGCACAAGAATAGCAATTAGTGGACAATCCACTTAAAATAATATAATATAAAAAAAAGCCAAAACACACTAGCAAAAATAATATAAAAAAATAGTGGTCTAACCATACCACTTAAGAAGATATGATAAAATATTGAAATACACTAACAAAAGAAATTTCTCCTTACACTATTCCAACTCAAGTAGGCAAAATTTCGGGGTCGTTACATTTTTATCGGTTTTCTATTTATCAATTTTATGTTCTTAACAGTTTGATTTTCGATTTATTTGATAAGAATTATAATGAGAATTTGCATTAATAAAAACAGATAGAGTACGAAAACAATGTTTACAAACTTGCAAAAGCTATAATTAGTTAATTACAAATCAAAATACTAAAGTAGATAACTAATTACTTAAGTACTATAAAAATTAAAATATATAAAGTATTGTTATAGTGTCATATGACTATTAACTTAGTAATATTTAATATATATGAAGGGGTAAAATAGTAAATTATTATAATCTTATTGGATTATCGGTTTAACCAATAACCCAATAGTAAAAATCGATATCGAACCGATAACTCAATAATTTGTTTTTCAAGACCATTAAAAACCCGATAACCTAATAATCCAATAACAATAAACCAATAGCATTTCCATCGGTTCGGTTTATTGATCAGTTCAGTTTTTGCACACTCCTAATTTTAATGATTGGGGTTTTGCATGTATTATCTATTTCCCTTTACTATGATTGTTGTTTGGTGGTAGCCAACATCAAACTCTGCCTACTATCACGATCCCAACCAAGGTAGTGACAAATTGGAAAAGGGGAGTAGATGACAGGATTCGATTGATGTGTTCTCATCTAATCAACTAAACCTGACCAAGGGGAGGTTGACTAGGACAATAGGTAACAGTTAGTTGGCACACCACGGTTGCCGACCAAGCGCCATGGTGAAATTCGATCTTCACCTTCACAAGAGGGCTGGAAGAACTTAAGTTACCGTTCTGCGTGCAAATTTCCAATTGTAGTTATGTTGTCTAGGGTAATTGAGTCAACGAACCATACGGAACACAATTCCTAAGTTGTCCCTAAAAGTGAGTGTTTCCTCGCGTAGTAGTAGAGTATTTATTTTACTTTTGTTCTTAAATCACAAACCCCCCCTCCCCTCCCCCCCCTTTTAAAGACTTTAGTTATAGATACTCGAAATGATTGATAGTGAATTCTTGTAGTCATGCACTGTATTCCATGTGGATTCGACCCTAACCTTCGATTAGGTTAATTGCTGACAACGACCGCTTTCTTATTGAAGCGTGAACATCATCATATTTCGCGCAAAATAATGATATGATGCTAGTAAATAATGAGGACATACAAGCAATTGAAGAAAAAAAAATTATTTTGTTGCTCCAGTTAAATCGCTATTTAAAAATACATATTCTCTTGATTGAAGCATAAATATTAATTGATAAAATAAAATTTAAATCTGTTTAACTATAGTCACATCTTTCATGTTATTTTACTTGTACGGGAGGATTAGTATCATCTCAATTTCAATAATTTCTAAATTTTTTTGGTCGATTTTTTAACATGATTATTTATTTCTATTTTTCATATTATACTTAATGCGTTATTACCACACGCTTCTTTCTCTCTTCACTTCTTTCTTCTTATCCAATTTAATAGCTTTTTGAATGATAGAAGAAAAAAATATATATACAACTCATTTTAGTAAAAACATCTATAACATGAATTTATACAAGTAAAAGGCTTCAGTAGAGTCATGAAAAAAATCATCCACGATATAAAGTCTTACAGAAGACAACAACTTATAGAAATTATCAAATCAAGAATCAAAATAATAGATTCTTTATATACAGAGAATTATTCTTCATATATGATAGTACTCTGAGTAGAATATTTGGTCATTCTTATTTCATTAAATTTCAAGAATATTTGGTCATTCTTACACAATTTTAAATCATCAAATCTCTTTAAATTTCAAGAAGAGGCTGCTAAATCCTGTCCTTGCTCATTGCCGTAAAAGCTTTTGAATCAATCTTGTTACAAAATGAGAATGAAAATTAACTTCACTTTTTTTGTTAGAACATAAAATCATAAAAACTCTGTATATTCAAAAAAACTCTGATAAATCAAATAAATAAAAATAAGAAGTAGCAACTCTGAATATGGTAATATCTTTCCCTTAAAAAAACTTTCGACTGTTCTTATTTTCATCTTTAAACTCAATCAAATTCTATTTCTTTCGTTTTCTTATTCAAATCCCACAATTGTAAACTTTATAATTTATTTAAAAATGGTCTGATCCCTTTTACAAAATTTTGACTATCTCATACATTAATGACCTGAGAAAAAATAATCGCACAACAATAACAAATCAAACAAATTATTCTGCTTGTAAACAATTATCGAACTCACACAACAAAAATTTCAATAGACAAAACAAAAATTAGTATGAAAAATATACTTCAATGAAGATGAAAAAGCAAAAGCACTCACATGCGAAAATAAAGATGATGAAAAGCAACAGACCAAAAGATGAAAAACAGTGTGTGACGAGGAAGACGAAAAATCGGAATGTTTTTTTTGGTGAAATAGCGTATAGGTAAAAACTTTGGGAGCCGATTTATTTGAGAAAAATCTAAGCTTATATAAATATAATATCTTTATTGCAGGCTGATCTTTTAAGAATTCAAAAAATTTGTTTTAAATTATGTTTATTTATTAAAATAACAACAAATCTAGTGAAATCCCACAAGTAGGGTCTGGGGAGGGTAAAAAATGTACGCAGACCTTATTATTACCTCATCGAAATAGAGAGGTTATTATTGAAAACCCTCGTATAAGAGAATGAAACCCAATAAGTAGAAGGTACTAAATATGAAAAAAAAAGAACAAAAAGGAAAGGGGGAATTACTAATAATGAAAAGCGAATGATAGTTTCTAATATGATAAAAGTAACAAATGTAGGGCTAATATGACAATTATAGGATGTAAAGATGTCACGACCCAAGCATAGGTCCTAGGTGTGACAAGGCAAATGGGGGACCCGAGGGAACCTCAAACAAGTCTCTTAGCATATCACATACACATCCTTTGTTGCGAAAGAAAAATAAGATAACGAACATGTAAAAATAGTACATAAGGGAAGCGAAACTAAGGGAGTCTATCATAATAGCATAAGCTTAATAGGAGTCAAGCTCGTAAATACACATCATCATAATATCCAACGACACCTCTACTAGTAGATGGGGATGGGGCCAAGATATTTCCTAGGCTCATCCTCATAGATAAGTATCCAAAAATATAGATACAGTCTTAACAAAGGCCTGAAGGAAAAATAGACATTGTCCTCGGATGTGAGGACTCAACAACAACTAACTTCAACGATCCGGCTAGTCAAGTGGAGGAGGAGGATCAATAAGAGCTCAAGTCCCTATATGGTGATATCATGTAGGCATAGAGTATGTGTTAGTACTTGGAATGTACTAAGTATGCACAGTGCAATGCAACAAGAATCATAAGCATAATAATCAAGATGCATAATCATAATCAATAGACATGAGCTCAATATGACATGTATAATCAATGCTTAGGCGTAAACATGCTTGAGAAAAATCATACTTGCATAACTTTTTCAACACAATAAAGTGACATGAATAACTCATCCAAATACCTTATACTAGAGGATGAGAAATATAGCATGAGTCATGAGCCCTTCTAGTAAGTAGTGGGTAGTACATAGTATTAAGTTTACATGAGGGTGAGGTATACAACATGGTTCATGACCCTTTTATGTAGATATTTTCCTTATACTAGAGGGTGAGGCATACATCATGGTTCATGACCCCTTCTAGTAGGCTTCACAATTCACATGAGAACAAAACATAAAATAACAACTCAACAATTCACTTGTAGATCATGGAATCTTTTCATGAGTTTAATACATGTTTGGGAGCTCATAAATCACCATAGGAATACTTGTCTTGCAAATCATGTAATAGTTTTTTTTATCAACATAAGAATCATAGTTATGTAAACTTAATCAACATGGTGGAGATGCATACCCATGCTCAAAATCATGAAATTTAGCAGTGTAAGACAACAAGGAGTAAAATCAAGTTATTCCAAAGTCATGCAAATCAACCCACCAACATTGTAGTAAAACCCCCAATTTGGGTATCATGAAATTCATCTTAAAAGTTCCCAATCTTACATGGTTTTCATAGTTCACGTCTTGCATAGCTTCAATAGATTAAAAAATAATATCAATTCATAGAATAAGCTTTCAATAGATATTCATGCATATATAATCAATACTTGAAGAATCATAACTCCAATCACATTTATAATGCATAATAAAGTTTACTCATAAAGTATTCAACACTAAAATCATAAAATTTGATAAAGAGGAAAGATTTGGCTTCATGGGTGGAAGGAACCCATGAATGAAAACCCACATACCTAAACTTGAGACTTTCTTGAACTTGAGTCGAGGAAGACTTGAGGTTTGTGTTAGGTTCTTGAATTCCAAAACCTACTCTTGAAATTCTTGAATTTGAATAAGGGATTTGATAATGTTTTTGGAGAGGTTTTGAGAGGATTTTGTGAGTTATAGGATTGAAAAATAGATAAGGATGGAGGATTTCATGTTTAAATGGGTATTGGGTTATTACCCAAATGCCCTTGGATGAAGTAGGTAAAATAGGGAAAAAATTACACTGGTTCACACCCTAGGCGCAACCTAGACTAGACACACACTTCAGGAGCTACCTTTCTCCCATGAAATTTTTCCCTAAACAAGAATATGAAGTCAGATTATCGAAATCACGCACGATTTTTGAGATATTCGAAAAATACATGTAAAGGACATTCTGATGCACATAAGGGGTGTTACAATATCTCTCCCTTAGGAACATTCGTCCCTGAATGTCAAAGAAACATACATAAAAGAAGTGATCATGAAACTTACAGCCTGACATGACCCGACATGAATGCAACAAATGCACTTGAACATCTTTCTTAAAAAGTTTCACACATATACATCACAAATCATCAAGTCTTGTCACCATGAACATGTATGCATGCAAAATGATATGAGGGCTGAAACTTAAGACTTGAAATCATAGATAGGACTTAAATGGTTACCTTCAACTTGAGTAGAGTGAAAGAGGTAAGGATATCATTTCTTCATATCCGCTTCGGCTTCCCAAGTGGCACTTTCAACTTAATGATTCCTCCAAAGGTATTTGACAGATGTCACATCTTTGTTCCTCAATCTTTTCACTTGCCTATCAGATATTTCCACCAGGACCTCCTCATAGGTTAAGCTATCCTCCACAACACCCACAACCTCTAAAGGTACAATAGCACTTGGGTTACCCACAAACTTCCTCAACATAGACACAGGGAAGACCAGATGAACCATACTCATATCCGTAGGCAACTCCAACTCATATTCAACCTTACTAATTCTTCTCAAAATATTATAAGGTCCCACAAACCTTGGGCTCAATTTCCCTTTATTGCCAAACCTGACCATACCTTTTATGGGTGAGACTTTCAAGTATACCCAATCATCAACATTAAAATTAAGGTCTTTTCTTCTCACATCGGAGTAGGACTTTTGTTTACTTTGAGCCGTCTTCAGTTTCTCCTCTATCAACCTCACTTTATTCAAAGCTTCCACTACCAAATCTAGGCCTAACAAAGTCATCTCCCCCACATCAAACCACCCAACCAGGGATCTACAACATCTACCATATAAAGCTTCAAAGGGAACCATGCCAATACTAGAGTGGTAGTTATTGTTATAAGCAAACTCAATGAGTGGAAGATGTTCATCTCAACTACCTTTGAATTCCCAAATGTAAGCCCTAAGTATATCCTCAAAAGTTTGAATTATTCTTTTTGCTTAACCATCTGTTTGAGGATAAAAAGGCGTACTAAGCTTGACCTTGGCACCAAGACCCTTTTGGAAGGATCTCTAAAAATGAGAAATGAATTGAGAACCACGATCCAAAATGATGGACAATGGCACCACATGCAACCTAACTCATGAATATATAACTTGGCATAATTCTCGGCACATTAAGTTATTTTAACTGACAAAAAGTGAGTCGACTTCTCCATCTTGTCAACAATAACCTAAATAGAATCAAAGTGCTTACTAGTCTTTGGAAAACCATTCACAAAATCCATGTTAATCTCTTCCCAGTTCCAATTAGGAATTTCTATGTCTTGGGCTAGACTACCTAGCATTTGACTTTTGGCTTTGACTTGTTGGAAATTGTACAATCGGCTACAAACTTGGCAATATCCCTCTTCATACCACCTCACTAATAAATCTCCCTCAAGTCTCTATACATTTTTATGGAACCGGGGTGAATAGAATAGGACGAATTATGTGTCTCATTCAAAATCAACTCCCTCAAGTTATCCACATTAGGCACACTGTAACGACCCCAAAAAGTGCTAAAAAATATGTCTAAAAAATACCCAAAATCGTAATTTTTATATATCTTAAAATACTTGCATTATTTCAGAAATCCAACTTCATATTCATGTTCAAAGGGTCAAATTGAGTGGGAGAAGGGTCTAACCTCAATTTTAGAGTGAACGATTCACAGTTTCAATTTTCAAAGAGAGCAATTTCCAGTGTGTGGTGCATATCTGTGGCATGACGCACCATAGTGTTATTTCTTGCCCAATTTTTCAGTTCGATCCAAGGCTTTTAAGTCTGGGCCTAAGTCTTCCCACATATGAAAGTACCTATACTTAGCCATATTTTTCCTTCATATCATACAAGACATTCCCCAATACTCACTCAAACACTTAGGCTTATATTTCTCTCAAAATTCAAGTGCAAAAACCCTCTCCGGATCTTAAGGAATTTAATCAAGCTTCAAGTCTCCATCTCCAATCTTTATCAAGGATTCTCCAAAAGCTAAGGTATGTAGGTTTCTTTCATGGGTTTCTTTAACCAATGATACCCAAGCTCCATTTTACTCTAAACTGTATGATTTAAGGTTGATTAACTCTTGGGTCTTATTTATTATGAAATTCACTACACAATATGTTGAGGTTTATGAAATTGTGACTGTTTTACTATGTTTTGGGCCATGAATCCAAGATCTGTTATGAGCTTTGATGAAAGGTTTGATGTATGTTGCTTGAGGATGTTACCATGTATCTATTGATGGTTTTACACTGGATTTTATAGCATGATTCACTCTTGAATTGTATGATTTTACACTAGCACTACACACCCGCCAAGTGTTTGATAAAATGTCCGATTATGATTTCTTGAGAAATTGAAGGTCCAATGCATATATTATGAGATGAATGACTTTATGATGATGAAATGAATGTATGCATATGATGATGAAAGGAATGTATGAATATGATGATTAAGGAATGTATGTACATGATGATGAAAGAAATGTAGGTACAAGTTGATGAAAGAGGTGTATATATATAATAATATCTCATTAGTATTAGGGATGACCAAGCCTCATTCAGGAGGCTATAGGTCCAGGTAACCTTGTTGAGGGGTTTGTACCTTGATTACCTCACTCAAGAGGTAGCAGGCCCATGAAACCTTGTTGGAGATTTTGTCGCGACCCAAGCCTAGGGCCTAGATGTGACACGGCGAATGGGGAACTAGAAAGAACCCCAAACAAGCCTCTAAACTTGTCATTACACATCATAAGTCGCGGAAGCATATAAAAGACATAATGCAAGAATGAGGTGAAGGGGCTAAGGGATAACTTGCAAAACTTCATAACAAGGAAACAAGAGTCAAACTCATATCATAGATACTTAATATGTCCAACAAACACCTCTATACATGGATAAGAGTAGGGGCTAAGACAAAGCAATCGAGCTCACCCTCATAGTCAAATAGAACATAAAGTAAAGTGTCTCAATACAAGGTAATAGAACATAGACCAAGGTCCACAAAATGGAGGACTCACGAACTTGCTTGAATAGCACCGACTAGACACGAGGAGGAGGAGGATGATCAACTTGGGCACCAGTTCTTATATGGTGATATCATGTAAGCAAGAGTATCCATTAGTACATTTGAATGTACTAAGTATGTAGGAAACAATACAACAAGAATTAGGCATCACAATCAAAATGCACAACAATAGGCAATAGACATAATATAGTGATATGTCATGTATGATCAATGCATAAGTAAAACATGCTTAAGTAACTCATGCTCATATAGGATATCATTTGTGAAGAATAGACCAAGCTAGATTTCCAAAGTATAAACCCCTTGGTCGGTTGATGATGATCTCACCCCATCACCCTAGTGGTGTGGTACAGACCCCTCATATGGTTGATGAAAATCACACCTGATCGCCCTGATGGCGAAGTACAAACCCCTCACATAGTTTGATGAGTACAAACCTCCACCTCGATTGATGAGTACTAACCCTCACCTCGGTTGATGAGTACAAACCACCACCTCGGTTGATGAGCACAAACACCCACCTCAGTTGTCCGAGCTCTTAGTCTCCTGGATTAAGCATGGTCTAATACAATAATTTATATAGAGTATATCATATACATAAGCTCATTTCATCTTCATATAATCATTCATATCATATCTTATGCTTTGGACCTTCAACTCCATAAGAAACCCTAGCCGGACATTTTATCAAACACTTTAGGGGTGAGTAATGGGGGTAAAAGACCATCCAATTTAGAGATAAAATCATGCAAGAAAATCTATTGTAAAACCATCAATGAATACCTTCCAATACCCCCAATACATACACATCAAAATCCCTCATCGAATCCAACATTAGATCCAAGACTTAGAGCTCAAAACATGCTAAAACAACCATACATTCATGAACTCAAATTACTATGCAATAAATTTCTTAATATACTATATCCACATATAAAATTAACTTTAAATCATGCAAATTAAGTAAGGAGGAGAGTAGGACACCATGGGTGGAAGAACCCAATGGCTAAAACCTACATACCTTAGCTTAGAGATGAACTTGGTGAAGATTGGAGATGGAGACTTGAAGCTTGAAGAAGAACCTTGAAGGAAAACATTAGATTAGCATGAGGGTTTTGAGACTTGAATTTTGGAGTGAAAGTATGGCTAAGTGTTTTGGGGAGTATTGGGAAATGTTTGGGATGATATGAGGGTGAAATACAGCTATGTATAGGTAAAAACACGTTTGGTAACACCTAGGCCCAAGACCCCAAAGCTTTGGATCGAGACAAAAATTATTGGCAGCAGAAAACACAGGTCCATGATGGGACCTGTTGCGGAGGCCAAATTAACACATGTCTGCGACAACTGCACGTCGGGGTGCTGTCCCAAATCATCTCTAGAAATTGAATTTGGGAAACTTGAAATTGTGATTTGATTTCTCTAAAATTGGGGTTAGATCTTTTTACCCCTAATTTTGACCCCCTGAACAAGAATATTAAGTCATATTTATGAAATAGCAAATGGATTTTGAGATACATGGAATTTAAAATTCCAGACATTCCAAGGCATATTTTTGGACATTTTTTGGGGTCGTTTCAGGTTTGTACCTATCAAAATTGTTCAGGGTTTGTACCCATACACCTTGTTGGGGGATTTTGTACTCCATCAACCTTATGAAGGAGTTTGTACCTCATGCGCCTCTCTAAGGAGGTGGCAAGCCTTGGATTGCACTATAATGGTCACGCCTTACACTCATATTATGTTCTATATAAGTATGGTTTTACTTCAAGTATCTTTCATACATATCATATTATTAGTATGCTATTCATTGCTTATGATTATGCATTTTACCTATGATGCCTATCTCTTGCTGCATTGCATCCTACATCTTAGTACACTTAAACGTACTAAAGCATACTCTATTCCTATATGATATCACCATGTAGGAACCGAAGCTCCATTTGGCCATCCTTCTCCTCCACATGGCTAGTACGATTGTCTCTTAAGCTAGTTGGCGAGTCCTCCATTCCAACAACATTGATCTATATTTCTTATGCTATGTATTGATACCCTCCTATTTATTGCTACTTTGACTATGATGGTGAGCCCGGTTGCTTGTCTTGGCCCCCGCTAAGTATCTATGTTTAGAGATGTTGTTGGACAAGTTGTGTATTATGCTTGAGATTTGATTCATCTATGATATTTAAGTATTACTTCCACTTTCTCTCTCGCTCCCTTAGTCCCAATTCCCCTTGTTTATGTTTGTTTCTTATTGTCATTTTAATTGCTTCCATGACCAAAGATATGTAATGATATGCTATGAGGCTTGTTTGGGGTTCCTTTGGGTTCCCCATTCATCGGTCATGTCTAGGCCTTAGGTTCGGGGCATGACAAAGATGGTATTAGAGCATTAGATCCTCGGAGTCCAACATATCATATCGATTAGAGTCTTATTGAAGACTGTGATGTGCACCACGACTATGAATAGGAGGCCATGAGACATTCTGAAAAACGTTTCACTTTTTCATGATCTATGTCGTGAGATAGAGTTATGTCCCCTAGGGCTTATTACTAATCCATAACCGTTACATTATCGGATATGTCTCAAGCTACTCAGGACGATGATATGACAAATATGGAGGTTCGCAACACTCTATGGGTGCTGGCTAAAGCAACATAAAATTATAAACTCACCTCGATCAACAAGCGAGTGCTTTCGAGACTTCAAATGGTAAGAGGAGAGGTAAGGAGGCCAAGAGGGCCCATGATGAAGGGAAGTTCCAAACTCCTAAATGTAGAGATGGTGGTGGTATGATGCATTATGCTAGGTGCCCAAGATGTGGTAGAAGCCATAATGGCCCATGCTTGAGGGGTACCAATGCTTGTTATGGTTGTGGAGAGGAGGGTCACAAGATAATAAATTGCCCTCATAGACGCACTAAGGGTAAGGGAGGTGATGGTGGAATGACTAATCCTAAGTGCCCTACGTGTAAGAAGAAACATGGTGGCCCATATGGTGGCATTCTAGTTCTTGTTTTAGATGAGGTAAAGTGGGTCACACACTAGTTGATTGTCCATGTGCTCAAAGGAGGTGTAAGGGAGGTCGACCTTTAAATCAAGGTGGTCATGTTGATCAAGTGACTCAAGACAGAGATGAGGTGCACAATGTTGCTACCGGTATGTGAAAATTCCTTTTAGCTTTGATATGTTTGCATTGATGGGCTTAGGTGACGCTACCTCTTTCATTATCCTTTGGCTTTCTAGTGGGTTTCATGTGCGTTCCAAACTCTCTTTGGTGTCTATGTCATTGGTGGACCTATTGTTGTTTGAAGGTTCATATGTGTTGTTCCGTGTTTATATTACATTGGGTCTTGCCTTGTAACTTGTTGGGTTTAGTGTGGTGGATTTGGATGCTATGCTTAGGATGGGTTAGTTGCGTTGGTGTTGTGCCCCCATTGAATGCAGTGTTCGTAGATTTAAATTCTGATTCCCTATTAAATTCGTCTTCAAGTGGGGGCTTGTAAAGTGGTTGCAAAGAGGTAGGCCCATTTCTTGTACTATTGTATGCTTGATCTCTAAGGGTTGCATTCTTTGTCTTGTGGGGGTTAGGGGTGTTGAACCTAAGTTACTTCTATTCAAATTATTTTAGTTGGTAGATGAACTCTTGAATATCCTTTCCGATTATGCGGATCTGGGGAAATATCTTTTGGTTTAGCAAGTGCACTGATTATTTCTATAAGTCTCATAAATATTAGACCCTACCTTATTATGTTTATGATGGCTTGAGTGATGATAGGTTGATTTTCCCCCAGAAGTGAGGGGGTGCATATGAGTCATTTGAGGGTAGTACTACAAGGTTTAAGGGAGGAAGTTGTATGCTAAGAAGGAGGGATATGAGTTTGGTTGCAAGAGGTTACCTTCCTAGGTCTTGTGAGTCTGAGTGATAGTATTAGGGTGGACTTTAGTAAGACGAAGGTGATTAGACATTGGCCTAGACCTTACCCATTGCATATTAGGAGCGTTTTGGGCTTAGCAGGTTATTACCGGAGGTTGTGAGTAGGTTTCTTTCTACTACTTCTCATATTGTTTAGTTGACCCCGAGTAAGGCTCGTTTGAGTGAGCCGATGAATGTGAATAGAGTTTTTAAACCTTGAAGTTTAAGCTTGTGTCCGCTCCTATCTTTGCTCTACCGGGAGGATTGGAAGGGGGTTATTGAGTATTATGATGCTTTGAAGAATTGGTTTGGGTTGGAGGTCTTGAGGTTGTTTGGCTACTTGCATAGCATGCTTCCAATGAGTGTAGGACTCGTAAGGTTATAGTATAATGGCTAGGGTGGACGTTATTTGGTCAACTACAATGGGCTAGTCACTTCTCTAAGATTGATTTGTGGTTCAGGTTTTGTTCCCCAAGTGAGGAAGAGGATAGGTGACATTCCTAAGTGTCCTTTCAGATTAGTAGTGAGCATTTTGAGTATTGTTAGAGTTGCTTGGTTGACTTATGCACCAGCTAGGTTTGTGGATTTCATGAATAGGATATTAAAACCCTACCTTGACATGTTTATGGTGGCCTCTAGTAGTGGAGCATTGAATTATGTAGAGCTTTTGAATCATTTTGGGAAGTATTGCAAGTCTTGGGGGATGAGGTGTTGTTTTCTAAATATGATAAGTGTGATTAAAGGGTAACAAGAAGGTGGTTAGAACTCCTTAAGGACTATGATATGAGTGTGCATTGTTTTCCCCAATAAGGCTAAGGTTGTGATCAGTGCTCTAAGTAGGGTGCCTATGGGTAGCCCAGCATATGTTGATGGTGGCAATAAATCGGTGGCTAGGGAGGTGCATTGGTTGGCTAGATTGGGGGTTAGGTTAGAAGAGGTGGGCAATGGTGGTGTTATTTTTCTTGATGGTTCTAAATCTTCATTGGTTGATGAGGTAAGTGTCACGACCTAAGCCTAGGGCCTAGACATGACCGGTGAATGGGGAACCTAAAGGAATCCCAAACAAGCTTCATAGCATATCATTATACATCCTTGGTCGCGGAAATATAATAAGACATACATAATAAAAGTAAAGGCAAGAGGTAGTAAGGGCACACTTGTCGTAACATAGAGTCAAGAGATAAATAAATCAATACGTAGCTTTGTCCAATAACACCTCTGTTACATAGATAATGGCAGGGGCCAAGACATACAACCGGGCTCACCCTCATAGTCATAAGTATACAATAAAGTTAAGAGAGTCTTGATATATAGTGTAAGAGAATGATCTTTGTCCCCGGAATGAAGGACTCACCAAGGCTAACTTGAACAATCTATCTAGCCACAAGAAGAATCAATACAAGCTCCAGTCCCTACATGGTGATATCATGTAGGAAAGAGTATACATTAGTACATTTGAATGTACTAAGTATGTAGGATACAATACAACAATAGATAGGTATCACAATCCAAAATACAAGACGAGAGGCAATAGACATAGTATAGCAATATGGCATGTATGATCAATGCATAAGTAAAATATGCTAAGTAAATCATGCTCATATAGAATATCATATGTGAAGATGAGACCAAGCTAGTTCTACAAGGTACAAACCCCTCAGTAGGTTGCGGATGACCGCACGCATCACCCTAGTGAATGTGAAATAAACCCCTCATTTAGGTTGGTGATGATCGCACCCATGACCCCAGTGAATGAGTATAAACCCCCATCTAGTTGGTGATGATCGTACCCATCACCCTATTGAATGAGTATAAACCTCCATTCGGTTACCCAACTCTTTTCCCGCTGGTTGAGAATGGTCTATGCAACACTTTATATAGGATTCATCATAAGCTCTTATGCATTACCTTATATAGGGATAATCATGTTCATAAGCTCATTTCATCATCATTTCATGATCATAGAATCATCATAATATCATTCATATCATATCTCATGCTTTGGACCTTGAGTTCCTCAAGAAACCATAACCGGATAATTTATCAAATACCTTGGGGGTGTGTAATAGGGGATAAAAGAGCATGCAATTTAGAGATGAAATTAGGCAGGAAAATCAGTGGTTAAACCTTTTAATCGACACCTTGCAACACCTTCAAGACATTCATATCAAAACCCCTCATCAAATGCAACATTAGATCCAAAATTTGAAGCTCAAAACATGTTAAAACCACCATACTTTCATAAACAAAAATCACTTTGCAGTAAATTTCTCAATATTCAAGACCCACATGTAAAACCACTTTAAATCATGCAATATTACGTAAAAGAGGGTTGTTTAGGCACCATGGGCGGAAGGACCCAATGGTTCAACACCACATACCTTAGCTTTTGTGAAGTTTCTTGAAGAAGACTTTAATGGAGATCTGAAGCTTGAGTGACATCCTTGAAGAACTCTTTGAGATTGGTCTTGAGTTTGGGACTTGAATTTAGGGTGAAATATGAGTCTAAATGTTTGAGTGAGTTTGGGGAATGTTTAGGATGATATGAGGGTGAAATAAGTATAAGTACATGTATTTCCAAGTGTGGGAACCCTTAGGCTCAAGACTTACATGTCTTGTACCAAAAAAATGAAAACAGGCACCAAAAACAAAAAGGTACGTTGTAAAGGCGATGTGAAAACTCCACTGGAATCAGCATTTTTTGCACGAATGAGTTTTACGAAAATGAGCATAAATTCTTCACCCGAACTTGAAATTAGGTGAAACAAAGTGCGTTAGAAGGCTAATTAAAAGGGCATTCAGTTGACAGGTCGTGGCCCACCTTGTTGGTTGTGTACTAAGAGATATGCCCCTTCAAAGTGGACCCTCCTAAATAACATATTTTGCGATTTTCGAATTTTGATACTGTTGCTCTAAAATTCGAGTTAGGACCATTTCCCAGTCAATTTGATCCCCTACAATAATATGAATTCATATTTTCTAAATAACAATTGATATTAGATATATGGAAAATAAGATTTTGGGCACTTCCGAGGCACGTTTTCGGGAACTTTTTGGGGTTGTTTCAATATCTCCCCCTTGGGAACATTCATCCATGAATGTAAAAGAGACATACAAGAAAAGAATAATCATGAACAAATCAGTCCCAAAAAGAATGCAACATTACGTTTAAAACACCATTTTCAAAATCTCAACAGAAGTTTAAAATCATCATAAACTTGCCAACTTAAACATGAATGCATTGGAATGACATAGGGGCTGAAATGCAAGACTTGAAATCATAAAAGGGACTTGACGTGATATCATAAGCTTGAATAGAATGAAAGAGATATGGATATTTCTCCTCCATGCCTGCTCTATCTCCCAAGAGACATATACGAATAGACGACTTTTCCCAAAGGTCCTTGAAGGATACTGCATTATTATCAATCAACTTCTCCACTCATCTATCCAACAAACCTACCGAGTCCTTCTTCTAAGACAACGTACCCTTCTTAACACCCGCAACCTCAAAGTGTTCTATAACACTAAAGTCATCAACACATCACATCGACTTAGAAGCATTAAGAACTGGATGAACCATATCTACTTCCATAGGCAATTCCCAAACTTATGCAACCTTACTAACCTTCCTTTACACTATATATGGTCTCATAATCCTCAACTCAATTGTCAACCTTAAACACACCTAACCCACTTGATACCACAACCACCATCTCCCCATTGGGAGACAACCTCTACTCTATTATCTTCTCACCCAAAACTTCCAACTCTAATAAGGCAGAAACATGGCATTGTCTAATCTAGTCCTCTTATCCCAAGAAGATCTGGAAACATCATGAACCCTATAATACCATTCTCAACTTTCTTCAACCTAACTCCCTATCGATGGACTCTACTAGGCATCTCTTTACCACCATTATCCACACGCACTAGACTATCTAGAGCACTGACCACAACACTAGCCTTATCGAAAAAACCAATGCACACTAATACCATAATCCCTAAGCCTTATCGAAAAACCAATGCACACTCATACCATAATCCCTAAGGAGTTCTAACACCCTTCTTGCTATCCACAATGCGCACCTATCCTATTTAACAAATAACCTCTCATCCTCTAAGTCTTGCTATACTATCCCTAAATAATTCACAAGCTCTAAACAAATCAATACTTCAATACCAGAAATCACCAGTAAACAAGCTAAGGTAGGGTTTTAAGACCCTATTCTAAAGACCCATAATCATAGCCAATGTATAAATAAACCAACCAACTCTACCAATATTAATAATGCTCACTTGGGGACAAAGCTCAACCAAAAATCAATCTTAGTGAAGATACTAACCCTTTGTAATTGACCACATAGATCAACCATCCTATTAGAACCTTACGGGTTCTATGCTTATTGGAATCATGCTATACGAGTAGCCCAAACTACCCCAAGACCCTCAACACAACAAGCTAAGTCGTCATCCTACAAGAATACTTATAATACGCATGCACATACTTTCAAAAAGGCAATAGTCATTTTCCAAATCATTTCAATGCATAATTGGGCTTAAAAGCCAAACACCATTCATAATAATTCATACTTAGGCTCAGATGCCAAAATCATAATGTCATAGTCATAATACACATGCATAGGGATAGCCCATTCATATACAAAATGGTGCAAGCACCCAAATTGTTTAAAGAGCCAAAATCAAAGACATATATGTGATCATAATATTGTCATGACCAACCTTTTATCAAAATCATACCATAAACGAAATTAGGCTTACTCATATCATAAATTTTCAAAATAATCTATGTACATGAATGCATATACTATGAACAATGAGGAAATGACATGCGTACTTAAGACTCCATTTAAAAATCAACATTTATAATATGAAGTTGAAGTGAGAACATAATTAATTCCATATTTAAATCCATAGTGTAATCTCTCATGCATAAATGATTTCAAAAGGGGAACATGCATAC
>JAOTQR010018729.1:0-17290 GCA_025774065.1 Solanum ossicruentum
TTGTTAATTCATCATCAAGAGTTGCAGTAGACGTAAGAAACGCACCAAATTACCTGTCTAAATCAACAAAAGTGCATTATTATCTTATGGCAAACCGGAACAAAATCGATTATACACGTACCTACTAATTCATTTATTCGAATGTTAATATATACTTTTCTCATGGCAATAGAATTTCCTTTTAACCAATAAAGAGTTAGTATTATTGTATTCAAAAATTTTAAAGCCTTTAGTGAAATTTATGTAGAGTATTGATTATAATTATTTATATTATATTATTGCTGCTAAATAATTGCAGCAAAATCCCTTATTTGTTGAGTTAATATCATATATTGGTTATTTAACTATAGACTTTTTCACATAAATTCACTTAATTTTTATTTTTAACTCCAAATTCATTCACTTATAGATACTTTTTTCAGAAAGTCATTTTGATTTTCAACTCAAAAGTCACTCAACTATCAATGTTTTACTTTCAATGTAACTCAACCTATTCAAGTAATTTTTTACTTCTAACTAATATTTTAAAAATTAAAAATATATCCATTTAAATCATTCAATGTATCAGGGGCGGGTCAATGTTAAGTGACTTTTTGAGTTGAAAATTTCAAAGTTGAGTGATTTTATGTGAAAAAAATTTATATTCAAGAGACCATATGTGATATAACTCTTTATTTGTTATAGTGTAGGTTCCTCGTGAGGTTTCAAATTTGGGTGATTTTTATCCCGCGCTGCAAAGAAATTTCACGTACTATAGGGATCGTTGAAATATTCTTACTTACATAACAAATTTATAATAAATGAATATATAATTTGTATGTAATATGTACTCACTAACTATACACAGGTTATGCTAACTAAAATTTGTAAACGTTTGTTCTTTTATTGTGGATTTTAATTTGTTGGGCTGATGTCCGGTGTAAAATCATCTCTTTTTTTTTCCTTTTTATTTTCTAATAAAAAATTTAAGTGGATAAATAGTGATTTTTTAGGAGTCAAAAAATAAGGATCGTTAATTTGAACTAAAGGGGTTTGATAAGTTGTCTTGACTAATTGGCAGAAGTGCTATTATATGGTGCATTGCTAGCTTTATAATGGTGTTAGAAGCACTAAAATTTGTCCATTATTATTCAGTTTGTTGTCTCCTAGGTTCTCAATGACAGCCATTTTGATTTCATCCTTGGTTTGCCATGTTATACTTCCAGATATTCTTGTCTCCAGAAATATAAGTTTCTACCCCAACTAATTTTAGCCCAAACATATGGGTTTTTTTGAAGGAAAATTACTTGGTCGGTTACTTTTTAATCATTAATTTGATTTTAATTATATTTTTATTTATTATCATTTGCAGCAATACTAGGTCTAACATGTATTTGTATTACAAGTAAATTATGCATTCAATATAAGTGTATTATAAACGTTTAAAAACATGTTGTGCTTGTTCGGTTAGAAATTAACACAATATGTATTAAAGTATGTAATAAATGTATTACCCATCAATAAAACTTATATTATATATATGTTTTATAAATAGTTCTCTAGAATATGTATTAAAATTGTATTATAAATATTAAACGAAAAAAATTGTCATTGCTACGGATGATAAATAGTTGCCTAATATAGTTTATCTATGTGCAAATTTTTCTTTTTTAATTCGATTTCCAGTATTTAGTGTACGGAATGGAACTCTACTAAATTCGTGCTCTGGAGACCTATTCTTAGTGGTGACACTTTTCATATGTTCTTTTTAAAATCAAAACTTAAACTTGAGAACCTTTAATTGAAGATAAGCAGGCCCAGCATATGTAATATCATTCATGTCGATTAATTGCTAATTAAGCAAAACACCAAAAGATATTATTATATTTTTTTTACTGTATAAGTGAAGACAAAAACAAACTTAGTATCCGTTAGTTTTCTTGCAAATAATTATCACTATAACATTTTATAGCTGAGGTCATGAGTTTGGGATGGACGTAAAAATATCATTTTCTTGCAAATAATTATCACTATGACATTTTATAGTTGAGGTCATGAGTTTGGGATCGACCTAAAAATATCAAATTCATGTATGATAATTTGTAAGATTTTAGGGATCATGGGTCGTACATGTGACAGATCCAATTCAAATCTTGACCCAATCCAAGTATGCGGTTAACTAATTTATGGTGATGCAGTTAACTGTTCAACCTTATCCTAAATAATAAGAATAAATAGTAATTATTCTTTTGGCGGTTGTAACCGTCCAAGCACTTCCCTTAATAGTAGGAAGGTGATTGACTCCATGAGGGATTGTGTTTTCCTAGTAGGAGAGAGAATCCTAAAAACAAGAGGAAGTTAGTTTCAGGAGTGAAAAAGGAGAAAAGGAAGGAAGTTAAAATAGACTATAACTACGAAAGACAAGAGTCAGTATACTAATTGAAATTGATTTGACTTTAATCGTAAGATTAAACTGTAAAATACGATGAAGGATTTTGTATCCTTGTTTCATCAAATTATACAAAAAGGCATTTGGTTTGTAAATCAACGTCCATATTCCTAGAGAAACGGATCAGATCTTGGGTAGCGACAAAATTTGATAGCTTGACAACTTCATTGGAATCTTCTCAAAATGTATGATCCATTGTTTTGCCCCTTCTATTTTCTTACATAATTTAATCTAATAAATAAGTAAAATAAAATTTAATATTTTAATACTAATTAAAATTTTAATATCTATTTATACAAGTGAAATAATGGGCAATAGCAACTTTTTAAAATATATTCAATGTAGGTAATATAAATATAAAGGAATATATTGTTACAATTTCTAAAAAATATTACCTATTCATATTATAAAATTTAAATTTAAATTGTATTTTATTTTTGGCAATCAAAAAATAATTTATCTATAGAGATATTAGAGAATAAAAGAAGATTGAAACATGCATCGATCTTTTTGTGTCTATCGATGAGTTTACTATTATTAACAAACATGCATCAAATGATATAAATTTTAGTTAATTAAATGTATCTAAGTGAAAAATAATATTAATTTTAAATATTCATCGATAAATTCAACGTTCGAGTAACCAAAGATATGCTTCTTATCTTATTGAATCTCCTTATCATAGTAATGGTTCCAATCTCCAACCCTATTTTCAAAACTTTTAAGTTCTAACATTTAAGCTGGTTTTATAAGAAATGAGCCATAAAATTCTAATATAATCTGAGTACTTTTATTAATAGTATTACTACCATAATGCTAGAAGTGTGTATCGATCAATTTAATACAGTTTTAGATAATATTAATTTGATTTATTAATTTTTAATTTGTGAATACTAAATCGATAACTAAGTCAGTAAAAAAAATATCTATTATCAATTCTGAATTAATTGATTTTTAGTACTTAACGATTCGGTCTTTGATTTAAGCAATAAAAAAATGCTTATATAATCATATACACGATGTGTATAAATTATGATGAGAAACGCAGTGAGAAACCCTCAAGATTTCATGGAGAGATCTGAGAATCCAAGGAGAGCACAGATATATCTTTAACTACTTAAAAATAATTTTAACCAATAACTAACTACTTTCTAACCAACTACTAACCACACTTATCATGTTAACCAAACATTTAATCATCCAACTAACCACTTCCACCACTTTCAACACCCTCCTTCAAGCTAGGTAGTGTAAAGAGATTCAACACTCCTAGCTTGCAGAGGAGGTATTTATGTTGTGTTCCATTTAGACTCTTAGTGAACAAGTCTGCCTCTTGATCCTTTGATGCCACATAAAGTGTTCTAATTGTGGCATCTTGAATCCTTTCTCTGATGAAGTGTAAATCTATCTCAATATGTTTGGTTCTTTCATGAAAAATAAGATTTGCTGCAATCTGAATTGTAGCTCTGCTATCACTGAACAGCTCAACTGGAGTCTTGATGTTTACCTTCAATTCCTTGCAGATTCCCATCAGCCAAATGATTTCTGAGACAGCTGTAGCCATGCTTCTGTATTCTGCTTCTGCTGAACTCCTTGAGACTGTACTCTGCTTCTTGGACTTCCATGAGATTAAGGAACTTCCCAGCTTCACCACATAGCCAGTGGTCGATTTTCTTGAGTTGGGACACCCTGCCCAGTCTGCATCACAGAATGCAGTTAACTGTGTTACTTTTTTTGAGCTCAACAGAACTCCCAACCCTGGTTCATTCTTAATGTACCTCACTATCCTGTATGCAGCCTCCATGTGGGATTTCTTGGGCCTCTGCATAAACTGACTAAGTATGTGCACTGCATAGGTAATATCTGGTCTTGTCGTAGTCAAGTAGAGCAACTTTCCGATCAACCTTTGATACGGTCCTGGATCATCTAGTTCAATGTCTTCTACCAGTCCACCCACATGCTCATCATACTCTATTGTGGTTAGCTTGTTGTTGTATTCCATTGGGGTGCTTGCTGGTTTAGACCTTGACAATCCCAACTCATGTATCAACTTAAGTGTATACTTCCTTTGGTTCATGAGAATTCCCTCCTTTTATCTTGCTATCTCAATCCCGAGAAAGTACTTCATTTCTCCCAAGCCATTGATCTTAAATCTCTTTTATAATGCTGCCTTGGCTTCTTGAATCAATGTGTGATCATTTCCTGTGATCAGTATATCGTCAACATATACTAGGACAATCACTATACCATCTTCCTTTTTTCTAGTGAATAAAGAGTAATCAAAGAGACTTTGTGTGAATCCTGAGCTGGTTAGAACCTCAACAAGCTTCAAGTTCCATTGTCTTGAAGCTTATTTTAGTCCATACAGGGACTTGTGCAGTCTACATACTTGTTTGTTCCCCCTTTGGCTGCCAATACCAGGAGGTGGCAACATGTAGACTTCTTCCACCAAGTCATCATGAAGGAATGCATTGTAGATGTCCATTTGATGGAGACACCACTGATGTGCAGCCACAACAAGGACCAGCCTGACAGTGACCATCTTGACCACAGGAGAAAAGGTTTCTTGATAGTCTAAGCCCTCCTTTTAGTTATATCCTTTTGCAACCAGTTTGGCTTTGTATCTCTCCATAGTACCATCAGCCTTATACTTCACTTTGAACACTCATTTGCAGCCTATAGGATTCTTGCCAGGAGGGAGATTAACCATGGACCAAGTGTGGTTATCCTGCAATGCATCCAGCTCCAAGTTAATGGCAGCCACCTACTGCGAATCTGTGATGACCTCAACATATGATTGAGGTTCCTTAATGGGAGTAATCTTGGATAGATAGGCTTGATAGTGAGGACTTCGGTTGGTGTGTGATATGTGAGTCTGTATAGGATAGGGACAAGTGGATGTGTTAGTTATACTTGGCTTGCTACATACATAGTCATGCAACCAGCTGGGTGGATTTCTGGTTCTGTTGGACCTTTTGGGAATAATGGTAGATGGGGAAAGAGTATGTTAGTAGGAGATGGAAGTGTGTGCGTGTTAAGAGTGAAGGTTCAAACTGAGTGGGAGGATGAGGTAGTGTGGATGTTGGAATGGTCAGGGGTTCTGGATTGAGTGTTGTGAGGACACCATTTGGGAATATCTGTAGTTTTTTGTCTTTGAGTAGTTGAAAGGGAAAAATGTGTTCTCTGAACACCACACCTCTGTTGACAGAAAATGTATTGGAGAGCATGTTGAAGAGCTTGTAGCCCTTTTATGTGGAGGAATAACCTATTAGAACAGCTGCAACAGATCTTGGAGAAAATTTATCCTCACTATGCAATGTGGTTGCAAAACATAAACAACCAATGGTTCTCAGGTGATGTAAGGATGGTGTTCTACCATGAATTACCTCAAAAGGAGATTTGACAGACAATACTTGCATAGGCAGCCTATTGATTATATAGACAATATTTAAAACACACTTACTCCAGAATTTTATTGGTAAGAAGCCTTGTAATCGAATAGCTCTAGCAACCTTCAATATGTGTCTGTATTTTCTCTTAACCAGTCTATTCTGTTGAGGTGTGTAGGTACAAGAGCTTTGATGAACAATACCAAGAGAATTAAGTAAATCAGAAGAGTGAGAATTGAAAAATTCAGTATCATTGTCACTTCGAAAAGTCTTCACTTGTGTACCAAACTGAGTCTTTAGCAATGTAAAGAACTGTCTAAGGATGACAACAACATCACTCTTCAATCTCAACATATACACCCATTTCATTCTACTACAATCATCTACTAGAGTAAAAAAAAATAAATCTGAAACCATCATGACTAGCAGTTCTATATGGGCCCCAAACATCTCCATGTATGACAGCTAGGATGTCATTGCTTCTACTAGGATTGCTGGGGAATGGCAGTCTAGTTTGTCTAGCCAGTGGGCAGATGACACAGTTTTGAATGGCATGAGAGTTTCTCCTGATCTTCAGTGCATGAATTTGTTGCATCACTTTGATGGGAGCATGTGCAAGTCTTTTGCTCTATGTTTCCACATCTCCAGCTTTATCTACACTGTTATTATTGATTAGGTTGGCACTTATTGTCTTGATACTTCCTTCCTTCTTTATTGGGAGCTGAATGTCATGCAATCCATCAACTTCTCTACCAATCCCCTTCACTACTCCAATGACCAGGTCCTGTAGGACACAAAGGTCAGGAAAAAAGTGATAGTACACTTTAAGTCTTTAGTCAGCCTGGACACTGACAGCAAATTATGCTTAAACTCAGGAATGCACAACACATCTGTGATAGTATCTCCATTATGTAACTTGCATTTTCCCCACACATGCTATGTCAAGTGCACTACCATCTGGCAAATGTACTCTCTCAATGTTTGCTTTAGTAATTTGACTAACTCCATCCAGCATCTCCTTACTATGAACCATATGATTGGAAGCTCCTGAATCTATTATCCACTTCTTAAGAGCTACATTGTTAGTAGCTAAGAAAACTTGATGCATACCTATCTTGTCTGAATCAGGGGGTATTTCTTTGTGGAGTAGCTTCAAGATTTGATCATATTGTTCTCGTGTGAACATCATTCCACCTCCTTGATTTGAACTGTGTGTAGATTGAAGATTCTCTGTCTGTGCTGAGCTTGTCACTGCATTTGTTGTGTATTGTGATGGATATGCACTCTTCTTCTTTTGTTTGTTATCTATTGGATATCCATGGATCTTGTAACATGTATCCCTTGTATGACCTTTCCACTTGCAATAATCACAAAACAAATATGTACTTTTCCCTTTATAATTCCCTTTATCATAACTAATTTGATTTCCTTTGGTTGATTGTCCAGATCCTCCAACATTATACTGATTCAGCCTTGTTCTATTGCTGAACAAAGCTGTAGCACTCAATTCTTTAGCTGTTTTCCCCAGATTTCTTTGACTCTCTTCAGATATCAATATTGCATAAGCTTTGTTGATGTTAGGAATTGGTATCATCATTAGGATCTGACTCCTAGTCTGTGTATATGTCTCATTTAACCCTTTCAAGAACTGCAATAGACGTTGGTATTGTTGATGTTCCACATATCTTCTGGATACTGTCCATTCACAGCCAGGACACGATACTAGTGAATCAAACTCCATCCAGAAGTCCTTCAATTTGGTGAAATAACTTGATATGGTCGATGTCCCCTGAGTTATTGTTGCAATCTCCTTATGCAATTGAAAAACTCTAGAACCATTCTCCTTGTCAAACCTCTCTTTCAAATCATTCAAAATTGTGCATGCATTAGAAGCATAGGCTACATAGCTAATCAATTCTTTGCTAACAGAGCTCATGATCCAGGAGAGCACTATAGTATTCACTTTCTCCCACAGATCATGAAGCGATTCATCGAACTTCTCTTTCGTGTGTCTCCCATCAATAAACCCCATTTTACTCTTTCCTACAAGTCCAATCCTCATAGATCTACTCCATGGGGCATAATTTTCTGGACCAGTTAATTGAAAAGAGATGAGTGAGCTATCTGGTGTATCACACGCTTGCAAATACAAGAGATGATTTGTATCTATAGTTGTGTTTGTCCTGACAGCTCCACCGACTCTTTCAGCGGCATTCTGTCCGGCATCCGCCATTGTTAACGAATTCGAACCCTAACTGAAAATTTGACCTAGCTGCTCAAGAGGAAATATTATCCCCAAAACTGCTAACCCGCTCTGATACCATGATGAGAAACACAGTGAGAAACCCTCAAGATTTCATGGAGAGATCTGAGAATCCAAGGAGAGCTATGAAAGAGAGAAGAGAGAGTTTTATTTCTTTTCAACTTGAGGAAGAAGTCAGAATGTTACAAGTGCTTCACTGTACATCCTATATATACACAGATATATCTTTAACTACTTAAAAATAATTTTAACCAATAACTAACTACTTTCTAACCAACTACTAACCACACTTATCATGTTAATCAAACATTTAATCATCCAACTAACCACTTCCACTACTTTCAACAAATTAAAATAGAAATAGTAACAAGATAAGAAGTGCACCACAAATTTCTACATTAATCACTTTTATTTAAAATAAAATTGTTCGAATTTCTTATAAACTCATGCGATAAATTGTAGAAACAAGATTAGTAGTTTGTCTTTATCACAACCAAATTCAAAATTAAGAAAAGAGAAGATAATATTAGTTTATGTTGAGAAAGGAGAAGATTTTGCAATAGATAGACAAAAAGGCTAGTTTATATTAACTAAGTTAGAAAGCAATATTAAAATTTCAAAAATAAAATTGGTAAAATATTTAAGTCATCATCATTAACCCAATAATTTAATATTAATAAACTAATAATGTTTTTGCAATTCAATGTTCTTAATTTTTCACGCAAAATTTTATAATCATAACATTAAAAAGTATTTTAATACATTCTACATAAATTAAAATCTAAAATCACATTTTTTTAAAAACAAATCTTCTCTAAAGTTCTATATCAAATAAAAATATATCAACTAAATTGATACAAAAAGTATACAGTATTATTTTTTCATCACTACGATCATATATATAATAGTAAAATATATATTGGTTGTACTTGTGTCCGTACTCTTCCTATCTCAACAGCACTTGAAAAATTCGAGATGGTGCGCAAAAAGTGAGTGGAAAATGATATAGGGGGACAAAAAATATAATCGATATCTCTATATAGCAGTTTAGGAAATACTTTAGGATAAATTTTAATAAATCTCTCCTTATTTTTAATTTTCTGGTAAATAATTTAGGTCTTTGTTTTTTATATAATTTTACTGCTGCTGCTTCTCATGGTCTAAAAATAAAATTAAAAATACCATGGGTTAACAACGGTTTTAAAGATATTTTCTTTTGATGTTTTAAGATGCAACAACAAGAATATTGAGACTACAATTCATTATTTATCTTTACATAAAATTTTAAGTTCAAAACATTACATTAAAAGCAGAGGAATAACATTTTCATCTGTGCTATCATATTCTTTGATGTTCTACTAACGGTTCATAGTACTATATCCTTGAATAGATAGTTTAAGATAACCTTTTGGAACTTATTAAGCTACATGAACTTACTATAGAATTTCTACACACTTTTTAGCATATATATATAAACTTTTTTTAATTTTTTATTAAAGATGCGTAAGTAGGTTACCAAAAAGATAGTGGTTTAATTTGACGATGCACCACACGCATAGAACACGGAAAAATCAAGAAAAATGAAGAAATGGGAATTAGGTATGCCAAAAGAAAAAGTGTTTTTGTCTTCATGACACTTATTGGCTAGTGATTGATTGTACCCACTCCTTTTGTTTTTCAACCATATAAAATAAATTGATAAAGTTTTCTGATGTGATCTTCTTTATAATGACTATATTTAATGTGCAACTTCTAACCACTAAACCTCATGAGCTATTTTGCCTTTTTTTCTTAAAAAAAAAAAGAAAAATCCTTCCTGAGATTTTTCATCCTTTTAAACTCTTTTGGTGATTCAAACATAATTTTAATTTTTTTTAAAAATGGTGTTTAGGTATATTGTTGAATAAAATTTATTAATGTTATTAGTTTTAGTAATATTAGTATTAGTTATACTGAAATTATAATTTCTTATGCATTGTTTCTGTTGTTGTATTAAAAAGAACATGCAATTCATAATTATAAAAGTGTAAAATAATTATGAGAGATTGTTGTATCATTAACCATGTTATAATGCATGTATTAGAAGCCCTTAGATTGCTAATACCATGATTCATCATGTATTAGTTAGATATAACATGATACCAAATAGACACTACTAGAAATTAAAAGAATTTTCATTGCGAATCAGTGAAAAATTGATGTTACAAATATGATTTTTCCATACATTTCTCACTAAGTCAACTTACTAGAAAAATGCATGATAAAATATAGATTCTCATAGAAATAATGAAAACTTTCTAATTTTTTTATATGAAATTATTACTATGTTGTTTTTTTCACTGATTCAATCAAAGTATATATGAAAATAGTAATTGGATGTTTTTCAATAGAAAATAGTGATTTTTTTTATTAGTGAGAGGATATAACTAATAATGTTTTGATAGTCATATATAGGTTGAAAAAGTGTACCAAACAAGGTATTTGTAATATATTAAACTAATGAATGTATTATTTTTTCTAATGCATCAAATCAAATAATTTAGTAGGATTGAAATTGAGGGATGTTTATCATCTAAGCAACTTGTAATGACCCTCTAGGTCAGTTTCATGTTATTGCCTTCTTTTCATAGGTTAGAGCTTTCCCATAACGACCCTAAGTCTTATGACTTGCTGTCACTGGCAGTTTCGTTGCCTGATCGTTAATTTGAATTTTGTGTAGGTTTTCATAATTTGACACCTTCATAACTTGAAAAAAAATTGAATTTGGTAAAAACAAATACAAGTAAATGGTCTCAAAATAGAATTTTGCCAATTCCGTCAATTTCGAAATGGTCATCTTAAGTTAGGAGCATGCTGACTCAAGTTTTGAGGCTTTTGTTGCGAGTTTATGCCATTTAGACTTTTAACCTTTCACAATTGGCCCAAGTTTCACATGGTCAGCTTTCTTAAAAATCAGGCCTAAATAAAAATTCTAGCAGTGGAGTTCATTCCAAAATATAGAGTTCGATTTACAATGATCTTTTGTTTGGTTTTCGAGGCTTCTCGATTGATCTCGAGGCCCTTGGTGAATTTTGGCTAAAATGGCTCTTGACTATGGGATTCATATTTATCGAATAACCTTGTATCAAAATTTCAACTGCACCATTGAGTTTGAAACATTGAATTTGGTAGGGTAGCATGATCAATTTGCATGCATGGAATTTCGGATGAATCCTGAACACCCCCTCGAAAACTTGAATTTTGTCAAAAATTTGATATCTTACCTGATGCTAGTGTAGACCCGTTTACCCTTCACATTCACGGTCCTCTTGGTTGGGTTTGTGAAGGTTAGATCCCGTTGTTTACTATGATCGTAGAACCAGATACGCGTTTGCAAAGGTTTGCCTAGTTGTTCTCTGAGATCACGAGAGGACCTCTTCATTTATGGAGGTCTGAGATTCTCTTCTCTGCGTCGCGGGCTACTGTAGCCACAATTACCCTTATTCATTTTCATTTGGTCTTTCATTTAATAAACAAATGCACCAGTTCGCTGGAGAATTCTCAAAGTACGATTTCTCTCTCATTTTAAGTCGAATTTGATGATTCAAAACTCTAAAATTATGGTTTTTCATTGAGGAAATGCATTGGAGTAGTCGTAAAGTGTTGGGGAGGCTTCATTAGAGTAGTTTCATTATTTTATGATTTCATAGTTATATTCTTTACTTAAATTTAAGATTTTTATTACATATATTGTTGTAGATTGTTCCGAGCCCCTAACTATATTTCATTAGATTGAGATTAAAAATCTAAATGCTTGTTTAGTAGTTGAAATTTGTATTGGGTAGCTAGCGAATAAATCTTAAGTAATTTGAAATCACGTTTTAGGTCTGTTTTAAGGTAATTTTGGGTACTTGCGAGTATGTGCCTTTTGATATTGATCTTGCATGCCTCGTATTGTGTAGAATATTGTTTCATTCTTGGTTTAAGCTGTTGACTTAGTTTAGGATGTCTAGTGCTTGGTTTAGTTGCCCCAATCTCGTTTCGACTGGCTTAGATCTTTGTAGATTGGTATATAAGACTTAAGTATAATAGTTAGGCCTTACATAGCAGTAACCTTCTTTTAATAAATATTATATCTATAATTACTTTATTTTATGACAAATAAAATACGTCGGTGACATCAAGTTTAGTCTGCAATTCGAGATTAGTCTTTGGGCTAGGATTAGATGGTTGTATTAATTTACTCAGTGTGGATGACATTCTACAATGACTTTCGACGACAGTTTGGTATGATCTTTCTCAGCACCCACAATTATATTTTCAGTGAGTATATGAATTCAAGTTCTGGCTTCCTTTACTTGGATATTTTTTGTGAGAATCTGAATTTGAGGTCCGGCCTTTTCCCATAAATGCTTTAGGTGAGCATCCAGATTTGATGTGGAGTCTCTTCTCTTAGATACTCTTGGTGACCATCTAGATTTAAGTTTATGACCTTGATGGCACTGTTCCTTCCATGGAGCATTCAATTTGAGGTCCAATATCAACGCTCTCTATCACTTTTGATTTGGTATAAGATTCTGATTCGGCATTATCAGATTTTAGATTCGTCGATTCCTACTCTTTGCCGCTTTAGCTGTTTTAGGTACTCGATGGGCTTATGGGAGTTCATTCAGATTTTCATTTTACATTATGCACGAGTGTACCTTCTGGTCTTATTGGCCCTTAGTTAGATGTAGTTAACTATAGCTTCTCTAGTTTACTTCCTTCTCCTCTCGGGTGCATTACTTATTTATTTTACCTTACATTTTTTTCTAATGACTTATGTTCTAATTTATTAATTTTTTCATATTGTCATTACTTTTTCTGTCAATTTATGATGCCTACTAGGTACTTGTTCTTTTGGTACTCATACTACACTGTGTATCTATTTTTCATGCTACAAGTCCGAGCACTAGTTACCAATGCTAATCTATCGAGCCTACAATAATCTTATCTAGAGGTGAGGGTAAGCACTTGACATTTTAGATGATTGGCATATAATTTAGCATTTCATAGCCCGTTCTTTTTTTCATTTTAAGACTAGCCTAATATATTGTTACTCCCTATCACACACAAGTGTATGTAGTCTCATAAGTAATATACCGTCCCTAATTAAAGAGTTGGATTGTCGAACTCAAAGGATTTGAATAAAATCAGCAACCTATCTTAGTTATCACATTTATGGTACTTTTGGTAAAAAGATTTGTGGAAACAAGTGAAAAAATTGTAAAGAACGAATTTTCTCTAAACTGACAAGATATCCATTAACGAGTAATTCTGGGGTTGTAGCTTTTATGACTCCGCTTAGTCCTAACAATATCTATCTATGTCTGGGTTCCTGATTATTGATTCACGGGGTTTAAATTACCTAAACAGGGTTGTATGCCTCTACCAACCTACCATTATTGACTGCCTAGCTACATCTTTAAGCAGGGATAGACAGACTAATAAAAATACATGAAAGTTATCTTCCCGTATTATGAATCATGCGAGGTGTAAGCGTAGTTGTCATAGTTCTCCCTTACACGAATCAACCTAGTTTCCTAGTCAAACAAACTCCCTATACTACTGCGTTCTATTCACTCCAACATCTCTCAAATTCAGAGTGAACAACTAATGTACTCTTTAGTTGGCCAGACTCAAAAGTATAGATAAAAATAGCATAGGAATAATCAAAATAAGCCATTCATAGATGTTTAAAGTTAAAAACTATACATTGTCTATGGCTACAACACTAGAATATGGAGACTTAGCTACTCATAATCATGAATTACACAATTAATGATATGGAAAACATTAAAACCCAAAGAATAAAGATTAAACTAACCAAAATACTCTGAGAAAAAGGTTCTCCGTCGTCTCTCCTAAGTTTCTTCTGTAGAAACAAAATGTAAATCTAAATCTATGATAGCATACTAATAAGAATCATATAACTTGACTTTTTCACATCGTGTCCTCAAGACCCCTTGTATTTACTGATTTTTCGCTTGATTTGCTGACTGAGCACTTTTGCACATCTTTTCCACAGGTCTGCGATGAGGACTATGCACATTTTTCAGCTTCGTGACTTTTTCAGCATTTTTCAGCTTCCACAACTTTGTCCCAAGTCTGCTACGTGGACTTTGGTCTTCCTGCTGCTTCTACTGACTTTCATCTTTCGAATTTTGGGTTGTGTTCTTCCTTCGAATCCGGGTTTAACCCTGGACTTTTCCAGTTAAAGAAAAATCCTACGAAAACATAACCAACTATGCACTTGACCCTATGTTAGAAAAATAAGAGAAAAATAAACTAAAACACCTAGACTCTACGAATTTACCCTCTAACTCGTCTCTATTTATGGGTATCTTTGGCTAATTAGGCGTATAAATATGCCTAAGATCATATATGTATATATTGGTCCACTTTTGGGACCTGTATCTATATTGTAGTAGCTTTGTACTTGTGTCTTTTAGGTTCAGGGAGAGATCACTTTTCATTTTTTGTATATATTTTTTTTATTATTCCCACTTATTTTCTCTATTGACCCTTAAACTTTTTTATTCTTGCTTAGTTTCTGCCTTAAATCCATTACTAACAGTTTTGAGTTATGAGTTGACTTACTTGATTATGGATTATACTAGGTGCCATCATGACTCGAGAAATTAAACCATGACAAGTATGTATCATAGCTCCAATGAATCAATACGGAGATGTACGTGACCTATCTTCAAGAAGCCAGGGATGTCACTAGAAAAATTCTCTATTTTGTATTATTTTGGGTAGTATGTGCCTTATTAGCTTCATGAAGTTGTACTTATTTTATTCTTTCATATGGATGACTTATACGCACAATATTACCAATAGTGATGACCCACTTGGACCTACAGATAAATCCCGGCTAAGGCTAGGGGCCAACCACAGCGTCAAAGGTAGGGGTGCAGCACCAACCCCGTATAAAGATATATTTTTAAAGCCTACATAGAAGCACCAGAACGATCCTAATCTAATCCATCTTTAGAGACTAGGATTGGCTTAGTCTCAATTGTACCTATTATGAATCTAGCTTTACATATGGCATTTTTCAACTACTTACACCTTGGGAGTCTACAACAGGCCTCAGCCCCAGCTCCCATCATGCCAGCATTGCAAGGTCACCCTACATAGCCAGCTCCTGAGGCCCAACAGCCCCCAACATGTATTGTAATCCAGCCAGTTGTTCCCTAGGGTGTTATGATCTTACAAGAGCAGAAGATGTTAAAGGTATTTTAGAGGTTGTCACCATCGATATTTTTTAGAGCGACTGGATGGGATGCCCATAAGGTTTTTACTACATGTCATGAGCAGATCCACTCCCTGAGCCTTATAGAGTCAAGAGACGTCAACTTCATCGTTCACTAATTTCGTTGGCTACCTAGACAGTGTTGATTCTCCTACTTACAAAACACGTCAGTTGGGTCACTAACGTATCTTAGGATGAGTTTTCCAAGGGTTTTGCAGCCAGGTATATTCCCCAGAGCATCAAGAACTAACTCTAAATTTAGTTTCGAAGGTTAGAGTAAGGCCCATGACAGTATAAAAGTACGAGGTTAGATTTCACCAGTTTTGACATCATGCTATCATGATACTAACCATAGAAGAGGAGAGAGACCACTTTTTATATGTAGGCTGAGATTTCAAATGAGGATCGATATAGACCATTTGATTTTAGTGGGTTGTTCATTCCTTGATATAGTTGAGCATACCTGCACCATAGAGCATATTCGTTATGAGTCCTAAGAGAGCAGCAACAAGAGGGCTTGACATTAATGAATCTATAGTGGGTCTTAGACTAAAGGTCGAGAATTTAAGAACATTCCCTACTCGAGGTTTCAACAGGATAGATTTCATCTAGGTCAGTTCAGTTGTCATGTTTAGGCAGCTTTACATGCTTCAGAAGGTAGCCAACCTCAATAGGGTGGTTCTACTTCAAGTTAGAGCTCGAGGGTATTATATTTATGCTTACATACCGTAGTAATATAATTATAGAGTATTTTGCATAAAGTTGTTATGATTATAATGAGCTTGTCCACCGGTCTAGAGACTGTCCCCATTGAGCTACTACTAGTGTCAATAGTGCCACTCCCAGTTAGAGGTGGAGATCAAAGTTAGGGCGGTGGAGACATAGACCAGGAATAGGCTCATGGCGGCAGTCATAAAGGTGCACGATATGGTCGTCGGGAGATAGGTCAATTTGTAAGAAAGATGGTCGCGGTGGAGGCTGATAGGGCAATTTCTATTCATTTCCAGTAAGGATAAAGGCTGAAGCATCGGACGACATCATCACAGGTTCTATTTTCTTATATCAGCAGACTTCTTCAACTTTATTTTGTCTTAGCTCTGCCTATTCATATGTATCTATATATTTCACTCTCAACTTAAGTGTGAGATTTGAGCTATTAGCAGTACCGTTGCATGTTTCAACCATGATAGGTGATTTCTAAGTAGTGGATTAGGTTTGTGGATCATGTGTGGTAATTATACAAGGTTAGGACATCCTGGCGGATCTTATTTTGTTTGATATGCTAGACTTTGATGTTATTCTAACCGGCTATCTCCTCACCATGTGATTTTGTGTTTCTATACCAAAATCATTATATTAGCCATATTTGTCATTCCCTAGTTTTATGGAAGGATGCTTATAGTTACACACCAACAAAGATTATATCTTTTATGCAAGTTGAGCAATTGGTTGTCTCTGGGTATTTAACTTATTTGACATATGTTTTGGGTGCAGTTTCGATGGTTCAAGAGTCTGTTGATGTGCTTTCTATCGACCTACCTAGCCTACTCCTAGAGAGATATTGATTTTACTATATATTGAGAGCTGAGTACTAAGCCTTTTCAGTCCCACCTTATCATGTGGCTCCTGTAGAGCTCCGGGAGCTCAATGTTCTACTTGAGGATATTTCGGGTAAGGGATTTATTTGTCCAAGTTTATCACCTTGGAATGCTTCCATCTTATTTGTTAAAAAGAAGGACGAAATTACACAGATGTGCATGTTATCATGAAAAATGACCGACTTTAAAGAAAAATTTAAAAAATTGTTTGAAAATTGAGAATCAATCTAAACTTAATTAATTTAAGCAAAATCAATCTTCGAAATTCGAAAGGACACAGAGTCGCCACCTAATTTTACGGATAATTAGGAAACCATTAAATATTTTAAAAGATCT
>JAOTQR010018740.1:0-17290 GCA_025774065.1 Solanum ossicruentum
TATTATTATTATTATTATTATTATTATTATTATTATTATTATTATTATTATTATTATTATTATTATTATTATATTGAAAGATGAAGTGGAGGATGACTTAGTAAAAATATAATGTCATACTAACAAAAATCTATCAAGAAAAACAAAAAAAAAAAAAAAAGTTGTAGAAATATCTTTCTATATATAAAAAGATGAAATGAATTATGGTTAAAGGTAAAAATGTAAGTTTATGTTAATGAAAATCTACCAAGAAAGATAACAAGAAAAATAAATATTTCTAGAACCATCTTTTTAATAAAATAATGAAGCATGAGGAACCAAGGATATGTCTGTCATTCTACCCTAATTCACTAAAATATTATGTATTTTGTATTACACTTGTCCTTTAAATTCAGCCTATGATGTGATTAAACATCCAAAAAAAAATTTATATATTAACATGTTCTAAAAAGTTTAATTATTAGGAAAAAAGTACAAAAAATATATCTAATTTGAAATTTTAACCCTAGACCTAATTTAAATTATTTACCCTTGATAGACCCATGACCCAATTATTTATTTTTTACCCACTTATTCCTTTTTATTTTGTGGCTAATGTCATGTTGACGCTAGCATAAATACTTTGAAGTATACCTCGGCGGTATATATATACCATACCGGCTGCATTGAGATGTGTGGTTGTAACCCCCGACAATACCAAAATATCCCTAGAATGGAATCACGCACATAATGCTTCTTCCTAAGCTCGGATGAAAAATCCGAGATCGAATTTGTGATCAGCACGAAAAATTGGGTGGGACAATGGTCTCTATCCAATTTTAGAGCAACTGGATCGAAAAATAACTTTTTGATCTAAAAAATCGAGACAGTGAGGATGCACGTCGGGCCCACGATATGGACCTTTCATGGACCCACACTCAACGGGATTGAATTTTCAAAATTTCACAGGTGCGCGACAGGTCCGTGTCGCTGACCTGTTCCCCGAAGTTCAAAATTTTAAATTTCTTGAGGGGCATTCTAGACATTGTTCAACCCCTCCCAAACTCAAAACACAATCAACTTAGGTCATTTTGATGATTAAATAGGGTCTAAAACCCTATTCTATGTCCTTATTCACAATACTTGAAAGTAAGGGCTTGAGAGATAAGAAAGAAGAACGTGAGATTTTAGAATTAGAGGAGAGTTCTTGACGGGTGATTTGAAGAGCTTCATTCCAGGTATGTACGGCTAAACGAAAGCATGAGATTGTTCTCCCATGTGCCCCATAGATGGTCATAGATGAGTTGAGAGTCCATGAATCCCCATATATATTCTTGAATACTTTCTTGATTATTTTCTTAAAAATTATATCTATTACATGTATTTTCATATGTTGATGATCATCATAAACCCATTTTCTTGAATTGTTTATTTTGCATGATACATTGTATAAACCCTATATATTAACTTTTAAAAGCATGCATGAATGAACCTAGGGATGGAGTCTAGAGCCTTGATGTGAGTATGTTGATAGAAATCTTGATGTGAGTATGAGGTTGAGTTATTTGAGCTTGATGATCCTATGAGTGTTCATAATTGAGTTGTTAAGTTCTGTCTAAACAACTTCTTCTAATTGATGACCTGAGTCCTTGAGTTCTTAAATGAGAATTGAGTTCATTGAGATAAGTAAAAATCCCTAAAATAATAGAGGACCCTTTGCGTTTGAGTTGACGAGATGATGAGAGTCTCCATGAGACTAATTGAGATGATGAGTGTCCCCATGAGACCAATTTAGATGATAAGGGCCTCTACGAGGCTACTTGAGATAGTGACGAGGAGTCTTATGAGTATTGAGTCTTGGGAGGAGTATCGAGCATCGAAATGAGTAAGAGCGAGTCCCACTTGCACTCAGTAGCTACATCGGCCCAGCATAGGAGATGATTGAACCATTACATCTCATGGTCCCCTCTCTAGTTTACATCCCTGAAACAATAGAGAATGACAGAGTTCAGATTCCTTGTGGGTCATATTCGTTCCTTACCTGACAAGCAAGGAATGGCTGTGGCAACATTAGTGTGATTGTTGTACATCCCCTGGCTCATAAGTAGTTGTTGTCGGTTAAGAGAAACTCCCAAAAAGTTCCCAAACTGCGTAATCTGAGTTGAGATGAGATGAGTCCTTCTAAGATAAGTCTAATTCGATTGATGAGTTGATAGGTTAATGGGTCACTTGTCTATGCTTCATTTTTGCTTTAGATAGACATTTGACATGTTTATTTTTATTATTCGTGATGTTGATTGTTGTTTCTATATTATTCTACCAGTTTCGATTTCACTTAGTTATTTTATATACCAGTACATTTCTCGTAATGACGTCCCCCTCTAGGATTGCATCATTTTATGATGTACATACGCAGGATAGAGGTCATCAATAGGCGCACCATTGAGGATCTCGAGACATTCAACAGACTGGTGAGCCTTCCCCTACTTCGGAGGGGTCATCACCTATTTTTATCTTGCTTAGAGTTAGATTTTGCTTGACTTTTTATTTTGATTGGGGTAGCCCTGAGTCTGTCATTGACACAACTTAATAGTGATAGAGGTTTCATAGAATAGAGTCGGATGTTGATATTAAGACTTGTAAGCTAGTATCTTTGTACTAGCTTTTCATTTTATTGTTATTTGAGATTAGATTACGAGATGTGCCCATTTATTTTCTTATGTCTTCCGCTGATTAGTAGAATGTGTGAATGAATAAATATGATGAGGCCAAGCGATTCGCTTGGGGACTAGCAATAGCCTCTGAGTTCCAGGCACATCTTGGGTCCTTCCCAGGGCGTGACAAACTTGATATCAGAGCATGAGTTCAAGTGTCGTAGGGAGTCTATGAAGCCGTGTCTAGTAGTCTTGTTTGTGGGTGTGTTGTTGACCACACTTGATAAGTAGGAGGCTATAGGACATTATGAATTGTTTCCTTTTATTCATGTTCTAAATCATATTATAGAGTTATACTCAATGAAAGTTCTATTCTAATTCGTGCCTTGCCCATTGTAGAATTGTTATCATGCCTCTCAAAAGAGCTGTCAGAGGTAGAGGATGTCCCGCTAGACAGAATTTCAATCCACCTGATCCTCAAGAACATAAGGTGTCCATGGAACAAACTGTCCCTGTTGCGCAGCCCCCGCAAGATGAGGTCTCCAATATTGAGCTTTTCCAGGCCATCACAACACCTACTGTGAGACAAGGAGTGGCTTGACAGGATGCCCATGACACTTTCAGAGTCCGAGAATTGTCGAGGATGAATCCGCTTGAGTTCACAGGGTCTGCATCCACTGAGGATCTTGAGAACTATGTGGAAGAGCTTCAGAAAGTGTTCCAAGTGATGCATATGGCGGATACTGACATAGTGGAACTAGCTGCTTATCAACTCAAGGGGTTGGCTAGAGTGTGGTATGACTAATGGAAGAAGGGTAGAGGGGAGAATGCCCCCGTGATAACTTGGGCTTTGTTTGAGGAAGCTTTCTTGGGGCATTTCTTCCCAAGGGAAAGAAGGGAGGTAAAGGTAAGGGAGTTCTTAAACTTGAAACAGGGCTTTATGACTGTACACGAGTATGGGCTGAAGTTCACACAAATCCCGCTATGCTCCGGATATGGTTGTTGATATAAGGGGGAGGATAGAGATGTACGTTGATGGGTTGAACAGAGGGCCAAAGAGAGATGAGAGAGGAGCAATGCCCATGAGTGACATGGATATTAGGAGATTGATGACCTTTGTGCAACAAGCTGATGAGGAGAGGCAACATGACAGAGAGAAGTTTAGAAGCAAGAAGGCTAAAATATCCATCCATGAGGTTGGGAGGAAAGGCAATGGAAATCGGTTTCCAGCACCATCATCTGCTAGTGCACTTGATCCTAAAGTCAGAAGTGATCGGAGGTCCCAGAATGTTAGAGCCCATAGGTCTTAGTCACAAGCTAGTGTGGCTCAAGGTTCACGAGGAAAGCCTCCATGTAGTACATGCGGCAAGCTACACTTGGGTAGGTGTCGTGAGGGGACTGATGTGTGCTTCCGATGTGGTCAAGTAGAGCATTATCAGAGAGACTGTCTAAAGCGAACTGACTGCGCTCAATCTTCTACACCAAGCCTGCTAACTAAGGGAAATAAGAGAGGTACTACGACAGGCACAAGTGGATATATAAACCGTTTATATGCCATGGGTAATCAACACGATCAGGAGAACTCCCTAGACGTTGTGATGGGTATGATTTGAGTCTTTTCTATTGATTATTATGTGTTGATGGATCCTGGTGCCATATTATCTTTTGTAACTCCTTTTGTGGCCAGTAGATTTAATAGAACCCCCGAGAGTCTTCTTGAAAATTTTGATGTTTCCCCTCCTGTGGATGAGTCCCTTCGAGCTGAGAAAGTCTATAGAGCTTGCGTAGTGTCCATCCATCATAAGGATACTAGCATTGATCTGATTGAGTTAGACATGATTGATTTTGATTTGATCCTTGGCATTGATTGGCTCCACGCCTGTTATGCCTCTGTTGATTGTAGAGCCCGAACCATTAAGTTTCAATTTCCGAATGAACCAGTTCTAGAATGGAAGGGTGATTCTGTGGCACCTAAAGGAAAATTTATCTCATATCTTAGAGCCAAAAAGATGATTGTGAAGGGGTGTATTTACTACCTCGTAAGAATTAAATCCAATGATGTTGAGTCTCCAACTCTTGAGTTAGTTCCGATCGTGAATGAGTTTCCAGAAGTGTTTCCTAAGGATCTGCCTGGAGTCTATTCTGATACAGAGATTGACTTTGGGATTGATGTTTTTCCTGATACCCAGCCTATCTCAATTCCACCTTATAGGATGGCCCTCATTGAACTGAAAGAATTTAAGGAATAGTTGATAGATTTGTTATAGAAGGGCTTCATATGGCCGAGTGTTTCTCCTTGGGGTTCCCCTGTCCTATTTGTGCGAAAGAAAGATGGGTCTCTCAGAATGTATACTGACTATAGGCAACTAAACGAGGTCACCATAAAAAGAAGTACCCTTTCCTAAGGATAGATGACTTATTTGTCCAACTTCAGGGTGCCTCTTGTTTCTCGAAGATAGACCTCTGATCTGGTTACCATCAATTGAAAGTGAGGGAATGTGACATTCCAAAGATAGCCTTTAGGACTAGATATGGCCATTTTGAGTTCTTGATCATGTCCTTTGGGTTGACGAATGCACCTGCAGCCTTTATGGGTTTGATGAATAGAGTCTTCAGACAATATCTGGATATGTTTGTGATTGTGTTTATTGACTATATTTTTGTGTATTCAAGAGATGAAGAGGAGCATGCAAATCACCTCAGAATTTTCCTTCAAACCCTTAAGGACCAAGACTTGTATGCAAAATTCTTGAAATGTGAATTGTGGATTGTCCGTGGCTTTCTTAGGCCATATTGTGTCCAGTGATGGTATACGAGTGGATCCTCATAAGATTGAAGCAGTTAAGAACTGGCACAGACCAACCTCCCTAACTGGCATAAGGAGTTTCTTGGGGTTGGCTAGCTACTACCGCCGATTTGTTGAGGGATTTTCTTCCTTATCCACACCATTAACAAAGTTGACTCAGAAAAAGGTCAAGTTTCAGTGGTCCAATAAATGCGAGAAGAATTTCCAAGAATTAAAGACTAGACTGACTACTGCATCAGTTCTAACCTTGCCTAATGGATGGAAGATTTTGTAATCTATTATGATGCTTTAAGAGTTGGATTGGGATGTATGCTAATGCAGAGACGGAAGGTGATAGCCTATGCTTCCAGACAACTTGAGATTCATAGAGGAATTATCCAACCCATGATCTTGAGTTGGCGGCGGTGGTGTTCGCACTTAAAATATGGCGCCACTACTTGTATGGAGTGCATAAGGATGTGTTCACTGACCATAAGAGCTTGCAGTATGTCTTCAGTCAGAAAGAGCTCAACCTGGGACAGAGGAGATGGTTAGAGTTGCTCGAGAATTCTGACATGAGTATTTTCTACCATCCAGGTAAAGCTAACAATGTTGCCGATGCTCTTAGCAGGTTGTCAATGGGTAGCACAGCCCATGTGGAAGAAGGAAAGAAGGAGCTAGCTAAAGAAGTACATCGATTAGCTCAATTAAGAGTCCAACTTGAGGAGAATGATGAGGGAGGATTTAATGTCCAGAATGGGTCTGCTTCATCTTGGGTGGCAGAGGTGAAAGAAAAACAAGACTAAGATCCTATCCTACTCCAATTGAAGGAGGCTGTCCACAAACAGAAAGTGACGATCTTCTCAAAAGGGGGAGATGGGGTGTTGAGGTACCAAAGTAGATTATGTGTCCTAGATATTGATGGTATACGAGATAGAATCAACGCTGAAGCTCGCAACACTAGATACTCCATTCATCCTGGCTCTACCAAAATGTACCCCGACTTGAGAGAAGTCTATTAGTGGAGTGGAATGAAGCGGGATGGATAAATTTGTTTCTGAGTTCTCGAATTGTCAACAAGTGAAAGTTGAGCACCAAAGGTCATATGGATTAGCTCAAAACTTTGAGATTATGGAGTGGAAGTGGGAGATGATCAATATGGACATCATTACTGGTCTACTGAGGTCTCGAAAGCAACATGATTCGATATAGGTGATTGTTGATAGGATGACTAAATCAACTCACTTCTTAGCAGTTAAGACTACTAACATGCGGAGAAGTATGCCAAGATGTACATCCAAGAGATTGTGAGGTTGCATGGGGTCCCCTTGTCCATCATCTCAGACAGAGGAGCTCAATTCACCTCCTAATTTTGGAGATCGTTTCCGAAAGGATTGGGTATGAAGGTAAATTTAAGCACAACCTTCCATCCATAGACAGATGGCCAGGCAAAGCGTATAATTCAGATGTTAGAAGATATGTTGAGAGCTTGCATCCTGGATTTCAAGGGAAATTGGGATGAGTACCTACCGTTGATTGAGCTTGCATATAACAATAGTTATCATGCAAGCATTTAGATGGCTCCCTAAGAAGCCTTATATGGGAGGAGATGTACATCATCAATTAGGTTCGAGGTTGGAGAAGCCGAGTTGATTGGGCCTGACCTTATCCATTAAGAAATGGAAAAGGTTAAGATCATTAGAGAGAGATTGAAGACTGCATAAAGTCACCAAAAATCCTACACCGATGTGAGGAGGAGAGATTTGGAGTTCGAAGTGAATGACTAGATATATTTAAAAGTGTCACCTATGAGGGATATCATGAGATTTGGGAAGAAAGGTAAATTGAGTCCACGTTATATTGGACCCTATTAAATTGAAAACAGGATTGTAAAGGTTGCCTACGAATTAAAGTTGCCTTCCGAGTTAGATGGTATCCATCTGGTGTTCCATGTGTCGATGTTGAAGAAATGCTTGGAAGATCCTACTTTGATAATTCCTATGGAGAACATTGGAGTGAAGGATAGTTTGACCTACAAAGAAATTCCAGTTTAAATCCTCGATCGTCAGATTCGCAATCGAGAACCAAAGAGATAGCCTTAGTCAAAATCCCGTGGAGGAATCAATTCATTGTAGAGGACACATAGGAAGCTGAGGAAGAGATGAAAGCAAAATATCCACACATATTCTTATCGAATGATGAGGATGTTGAAGGTAAATTTCCTTACCCTTACCTAAGTTGTTTGTGTTTTCTTGATGATTATCTATTCTTGAGTTTGAGTAGACATTGCTGATAGAAATGAGGAGTCAAAAGACGGATTGATAGATGTGAATGTTTAGAGGAATTTCGAGTCTATTCATGCCTTGATATCCACCCTTACTCATCATTCGAGGATGAATGATCCCAAGGGGAATGATGTAACGCACGATAAAATTACCAAAATACCCCTAGAATGGAATCGTGTGTATAATGTGTCTTCCCAAGCTCAAATGGAAAATCCAAGACCATATTTGCGATCAACACGAAAAACTGGGTGGGGAATTCGTCTCTACTCGATTTTAGAGCAACTAGATCAAAAAAATAATTTTTCAATTTGAAAACCGAGACAGTGAGGGTGTGCATTGGGCACGCGATGCGGACCTGTCGTGGATCCATACTTATATTTTTTTTATTTTTCAACGGGATTGAATTTTCAAAATTTCACTGGTGTGCGACAAGTCCGCGTCGCGGACCTATTACCCCGACCTGTTCCATCAAAGTTCAAATTTTTAAATCTTTTGAGGGGCATTCTAGACTTTTCTCAACCCCTCCCAAACTCAAAAAAAATCAATTTAGGTCATTTTGATTAGTAAATAGGGTCTAAAATCCCATTCTAAGTCCTTTTTCACAACACTTGAAAGTTAGGGCTTAAGAGAGAAGAAAGAAGAACATGAGATTGGAGAATTTAAAGAGAGTTCTTGACGGGTGATTTGAAGAGCTTCATTCCAGTTGTGTAAGGCTAAATGTAAGCATGGGATTATTCTCCCATGTGCCCCATAAATGGTCATGGATGAGTTGAGAGTCCATGAGTCCCCATATATGTTTCTTGAATACTTTCTTGATTATTTTCTTGAAAAATGTATCTATTACATGTATTTTCATATGTTGATGATCATCATAAACGTATTTTCTTGAATTGATTATTTTTCATGAGACATTGTATAAACCCTATATATTAACTTTTGAAAGCATGCATGAATGAACCTAGGGATGGAGTCTAGAGCTTTGATATGAGTATGTTGATGAAAATCTTGATGTGAGTATGAGGTTGAGTTATTTGAGATTGATAATCCTATGAGTCTTCATAATTGAGTACTTAACTTCTGTCTAAATGACTTCTTCTAATTGATGACCTGAGTCCTTGAGTTCTTAAATGAAAATTGAGTTCATTGAGATGAGTTAAAGTCCTTGAAATAATAGAGGACCCCTTGAGTTTGAGTTGATGAAATGATGAGAATCTCCATGATACTAATTAAAATAATGAGTGTCCCTATGAGACCAATTTAGATGATGAGTGCCTCTATGAGGCTACTTGAGATGGTGACGAGGAGTCTTATGAGCATTGAGTCTTGGGATGAGTATCGAGCACCGAAATGAGTAAGAGTGAGTCCCACTTACACTCAATACCTACGTCGGCCCAGCATAGGAGAGGATTGAACCATTATATCTCATGGTCCCCTCTCGAGTTTGCATCCCTGAAACAATAGAGAATGGCAAAGTTCAGATTCCTTATAGGTCATATTCGTTCCTTACCTGACAAGTAAGGAATGGTTGTGGCAATATCAGCGTGATTGTTGTATAACCCCTAGCTCATAAGTGGTTGTTATCAGTTAAGAGAAACTCCCAGAAAGTTCCCTCACTGAGTAATCTGAGTTAAGATAAAATGAGTTGAGATGAGTCCTTCTAAGATGAGTCTAATTCAATTGATGAGTTGATAGGTTAATGGGTCACTTGTCTACGCTTTATTTTTCCTTTAGATAGACATTTGACATGTTGATTTTTACAATCTGTGATGTTGATTATTGTTTCTATATTATTCTACTTGTTTCGATTTCACTCAGCTATTTTACATACCATTACATTCCACGTATTGACGTCCCTCTCTGGGACTATATTATTTTATGATATAGATACACAGGATAGAGGTCATCAACAGGCGCACTGTTGAGGATCTCGAGACGTTTAGCAGACTGGTGAGTCTCTCCTACTTTAAAGGGTTCATCACCTATTTTCATCTTGCTTAGAGTTAGATTTTTCTTGAATTATTTTTTTTTTGATTGGGGTAGCCATGAGTCTCTCAATGACACCACCTAATAGTGATAGAGGCTTCATAGACTAGAGTCAGATGTTGATGTTGACACTTGTGAGCTAGCGTCTTTCTACTAGCATTTCATTTTATTGCTATTTGAAATTAGATGACAATATGTGCCATTTGTTTCTTATGTATTCCGCTGATTAGTAAAATGTATGTATGAATGAATGTGATGAAGCCAAGTGGTTCTCTTGGGGACTAACAATAGCCCCTAAGTGCCGGCGACGTCTTGGGTCCCCTCCCACGGCTCAACAATGATTTGATACTTTTCATGACTATTGAGATCTTCAATTCAGTTTTGTTCTTTAATCAGAATTGTTCCCCTTCTCTCTTTGTTTACACTGGTTTACTGGTGTGAATTTGTGTTGCCATATTCATTTTTTTAATATTCTAGATGCTTATGTTCTTTGGTGATCTGGTTGATGAGATCTCCATGGTTATGGATAATGCATGACAAGTGTATTCAGACTCAATTGTGAATCTTTTGGATGGCCTTATAATGAAAGTCAAATTGTCGTATTATTGTTAATCTCCGTCTTGATATGTTAATTTTATCGTATTTGTATACTATCATATGTTTTTCCTTATTAGTCGCTCTTTTTATTTTTTTTTCTTTCCTTTTTTCATATTTAGTTTATTTTGCTTATGGATTTTTGAGACGAGGGTTCCCAGAAAACGACCTCTCTACCTTTATGAGGTAGTGGTAAGATCTGTGTAAATTATATCCTCCCTAGACCCCTACTAATGGAATTCCACTGGGTATGTTGTTCTTGTTTGTTGGTATCATATAGAATGAGCTCAATCATTTGTGATACTCTGGCGGTATATTGATACCCAATTGGTATCATATAAGATTATATTTTTTTAAGAAATAAATAAGAAACAAATAAAAGAATGGTTAAACTCTATATTAGTAGAAAATCATAACAAACCGTTAAGTCGTTTTGATATATAGAGTTTCGTATAATATAAAAAATTTATCTTGTAAATTTTAAAGGTGTTTTTTGGACTATTTAATAATTTTCATTATTTAGTTTGGGGATAATTTTAGATAATTAATTTAGGTGGTGGATTTAAGTAATAATTTATTTAATAACTAGTACTATTTATCTCATATTTATTAAAAATAGGTTAATAGGATAATTACTTGTAGTATATAAAAATAAATAAATATAGCAATATGAGTGTTACTGGATTCGTATTCTTATGGAGATTACATATTTGATAGATTGAAAACGTTTTGAGGCATTGAAGGAAGGAGAAGCATGGATGGATTGTCTAACTTGATTGCGGTTCTTCAGTTGAGGTAGGTTATGATTTATTCTATGTGTTAGAAAGATTCTTAATAGTGACTGATATTCATTGAGTGATGTTGTGAACTTTTTTATGCATTTAATCAGTGTGTTTTACATGATTGATATAATGTTGTGATTTGTCTGAAGTCCCAAGGCCATGAAATCCATATTGTTCAACTAGCCTTATCAAAGTGATGTCTTGACTAAAGAAAGCTTGATGAAATATTATTAATGAAGTGGAAAGTAATGATAAAAAATGATGAATTAAAAATAATTTGATTAGGTGTCACGTATCAATATAGTATAATTAGATCGGGGGTCATGTTTCAACACCGTATAATTGGATCAGCGTCACGTTCCAATACGGTATAATTGGATTGGGTGTCACATTCCAACATGATATATTTGGATCGAGTATCATGTTATGACATGGTATTATGAGATCGGGTGCCACGTTCTGGCAGGATAATATTAAAGGAAAATGTATTAAAATGTTAACATACTCAATCTTAAATAATACATTTCCCAATAGAAGCATGGTTTGGAGGCTTGATTCCTCATGTGTGTTCTTGATATTATTGACTGATTATGTACTTGCCTTATTATGTTGTCACTTATACTTGTTACTTGTTGGTTGCCACTGCTAAGAGCTGTAGTTGTTTTCCTGCTATTACTTTGTGCGTATTGGTTTCTATTTTGAGTCGGTCGATGATACCTACTCAGTACATGCTGTCCATACTGACCCCTATTTATTTTTTTCTTTGTTATTGCTTTTGTGGAGTGCAACAAGTGTTCCATAACTTTGACTCGCCCTTAACTCTAGTCGATCATCAGTAAATCAGATTTCAGGGTGAGCTAATCTTCTAACTCATGTTGGATTCTATCAGTTATGGCATGATGTCTTTAGTTTTAGGACATAAACTATTTTATTCCTTTATTTTGGTGTTGTTACTCTTAGACTTAGTATTTGAGATTAAATATCCTTGATGTTATGATTTTCAGGTTTTGGGAAATATTATGTTATAGACTTGGTTGGTTTGTTATTTCTTATTTTTATAAACTGAACTTCCATATTATTATCGTATTTTATAAATTGGACTACTAATATAGTTTGAGATCTGTATCATTGGTTCGCTCACGTAGGAGGTTAGGTGTGGTTGTCACTCACAAATCATTTTGGATTATGACAAACTTGGTATTAGAGCTTTAGGTTCAACGATCTCATCACACAAGGACATGTCTAGTAGAGTCTTGTGAAATGGTACGGGGATGCCTTTCGTTTTCTTCAAAAGACTACAGGACCTTAGGAAAACTCCCTTCTTTATTTTCTTCATGCTATTACTTGAATCCAATTGGTATCTAGGTGATACCAATTGGTATTCGGTCTTCTTCACTCTCTTTCGCAAGGGTTTGAACTATAGATATGCAATTGTTGTTTCTCCTCATATAGATGCGCCCTTGGAGACAGACATGTTTTCATGATTGAATATGAGTCTTGATGACTAATGACCAATGTGATCTCTTTGCTAAGTTCTTAAAGTTGAAACTCTAGATCTCCAAGTATATTAAATCTATGGGTGCTTATGATTTTGTTTTTGATTATCATGAGTTGCTTCAAAAGATGAGTATGACATAATTTTATTATTAAATTCGTGACATACCAATTTCAAAGAGATGTCAAAATATGGTGGAGGTTTATGTGGAGTACTGACCAATAAAAGCACTAGATATGACTTTAACAACTTTTTCTAACTTTTTTATGGAGAAGTATATTATTCTAACTTTGAGGGACATAAAGAGAGATGAGTTTTTGAATATAGAGCAATGGAAGATGACTATTGCAACCTGTGAGGTCAAGTTTTCTGCCTTATCCAAATACACTACTCAAACTTACTTTAGTTCAAAAGAGTGCATTCATCGTATTGAGAATGGATAAAATTCGAATTTGCAGATTCTAACTTATAGGTGGCTAGTTTAGCAAAGTCTTTTCAAGAAGTGGTTGATTTTGTGATAGGATCTAGAGGAAGAGTTGTTAGTTAGTATGAGATGGAGTACACTCGAATAAGAAAGTAGTTGATGTTGATATGTCATTGTGTTAGTAAAGATTAAGTATAGCTATTGAATAGAAGAGCAGAGGGCATAAGTGGTAGACTTAAAATAGGTTCATGATTTTAAAAGAAGAATCGCATGAGATTTATAGAGTTATGAACTTAGCTAAGTAAGGAGGTATTATGAAAGCGAGTGTGATGATAGACTATATTTAGATATACTGTGAGATAAATTTAGATATACTGTGAGATAAAGGTTGATTTCTTATCATGAGATTTAGTAGTTCAACATTTATTGACTTTATCTAATAGTTTAAAGTTAGTATGATATGTAAAGAGTATGGATGTACATGCTTAGCACTAGACCCTAAGCTTGAACTTTAGATGACATTATGAAAAAGGGGATAACATGACGAAAGTGATACTATTAGTTGGAGATTTACTCTAGTAGGCTTGACATAGCATAAACGAGAAATTAAGATGTTGAATTGAAAAAAGTGTGATGTTATGAGTACAATGAGTGTGACCTTTAGATGAAAATAGTGAATTGAGGCTAACCAATTAGATAAGAAAAAGGCCTAAGATGTATATCCGAGATTGTGCATAATTGTGTGAGACATTAAGTTTATAATTTACTTTGGGTACTATTTTCTTAGTATGTACGATGCATTCTAGTGGTGGATCTAATGTCTTTTATGGTGTAATACTAGCAGTATATGAAACCGAATACGTCATTATCGAATACAAATATAAATTACTTAAAGAGTTATAAGTTGTATCATATACTCGTATAATGAGATCTGACATTTCATCCACATGTAAGAAACCAACAAGTTTGTTACTATGAACACTTGGATTAAGCATTGATAAGGAAAAATTTTAGTGATGGGTCTTTGGTACGACTAATATGTAAGTGGTGAAATATATCTCAAAAATTTTAAATGAGGATTGAAGATTTCATAATAAGCTCTAAGGTAGTGGATCAATATTGGAATGATAAGTTTATGAATAAAAAATGTACCTACGAGTAACTTGGGGGAAGACAATAAAGGATTTAAGTAGGAGAGTGCATGTAAAAATTGGGTTAGTCTTTTGGATTCTATTGGTATAACTAGGTTTAAAGTATCATGTCAATGATAAGGTTGGCTCCAAGATGATGACAATAGCAATTGAATATAATGATAATAAGAATTCGTGATGGATTATGATTAGGATGCAATCATATGAGAAGGATTTTAGATTAAATGAATCGAGTTTGGTAATAATGACTTGTGATCTTTAAAGTTATGAGTTACTACTGTCTGATGAGTAATGTGATCATATGAAAAAACGTAGAATGTTTTGAGGCACTGCTCGAATAGAATTAAAAAGAGTTAGAGTAAAAAAAATGAATATAATTAGTAAGATGTAGGTTAGCTGTTAGAAAGATACAAGAACAAGGACTTTTACTCTGATGGTCAAGGTCAAAGATGTGTCTTCCGAGAGAGTGGAGAATTGAATTCGTAGACACGTGGTTCCATCTATTCTGCTTTGGTTATGGTGATAATGTCACCTATCATTGATTTAGGTTTAAGAAATTGGGTAATATTTGAATTTTTTTTATGTATATGCGACTTGAATATGGTGACAAGTTCATTTTGTGATTTTGAGTATGGTAATTAGTACACTGAAGTTTTTATAAAGGACATGGTAAGGTCCATAAAGAGGTGATTGATAATAAGTTAAAATACAAGAATTCATAAAGATCTTCATGGTATGAGTTAATGTTGACAAATAAGGGGAATTGGGTTACATGATTTGAGTTAGAATTCAAGTTCTTCATAATGAGTTTTTGTTCATGGTAGTATGTTTTGTCAATATATGAATTGGTAAAGTATGAAGTGATCGAATTGTATTGGATGTTGCACATTTGAAAGGATTTATGCATGATTTGGATTGTAAAGTTAGTTAATTAAAATACTTTAGGAAGGGTGTTACTTAAATTTTTCGTTTAGAGTTTGAAAAAAAAATCTTATGAGTTATTGGTTAAAGGATCTGATTGGTGGGCAAGTTTCTTAAAAGAATAAAAATCAGATATGTTGAATAGTCTAAGACATTTAAAACTGATGTTACGAAAGGAATCTAAGAAATGTGAAGGAATTCGACATCTCATATAGATATTTTGTTTGAAGTAGAAGGTGATATAGATTTTCACCGTTGAGTTCAGACATGATCATATAATGTGAACTAAGCCGGCACAAACTTATTAGGGGTTTATCCATAATTTTTCATAAAGAATGAATTTAATTCAACTGACGAATAGTGATGTGAGGAAGATATTGCATTCAATTTGATTTGGATTATGTGAATTATGATAGACGACTTATGGGGAAAACTATGGTGTGAACCTAAAGCTTTACATGATTATTAATGATTTTGAGACAATTGAAATTACTCTATTGTGGAGACCGCACATACTATTGTGATGCTCTTTTGGTAAAGTAAGGTGCTTCTGGAAACTCAATCAATCTAGATATAATACAATAGATGTTCCTTTGGAGCAATTGAAGTTTTTCACTAATTCTACGAGTGTCATCTTGATCATAAAAATTTATAGAAGAGCTACCATTAATGCTTACACTTGTCCAACAATCTTAAGATTCATCTCATTATTAAGGTCATGTTCTGACTATATATGATTAAATGTGGGGCCTATTGAGTCTAGATATATTTCTCCTAACAGTTGTGTACTGTCGCTGCTATTGATATATTATTTTTATGGTGTTATTATAGGTTTTATATGTTTGAATTTATCGCTTGCTAAGTGGTTACTTGATCATTTCCTTCACTGAGTTAGAAAATTTCAATTTTTTATAATGAGTATCCAATGTCTAAAGATCACATTTTATAACTTAAGCTTGTGAGAAGAGTTGATTATATAAATGAAATCTTTACAAGATTTGTGATAATTTTTGCATTATGAGTGAGGGGTGCTTGGTTCAGGTTCATTCTGATGGTAGCTGATATTATTGGTTCATAATTGTATTGTGATTATGTGAGAAAAGATTTGTCCAGATGGTTATGTTATGATCGAGTGAGTTTTGGTTATGATTAGGTTCATGAGTTAGTATATGGCTTGAAAATATTTCTAATTGTAAGTCTGCTAAAATTTGATTTAAAAGTTTAGTTCTTAGGAGTTGATCTTGATGGATGATTGAAGGAGAAGCATAAATGGAGAGATTAATACTGATTTTAGAAGATCATAACTTAGGGTTTTGGGTAACATCAATTATTCTTCCTTCTCCTTTTTTTGTTCGTTCGAGGATGAACAGTAGGTAAATTGATATCTAATGTAATGACCCATTAAATCGTTTTGAGATATAGAGTTTTGTATAATATAAAATATTTATCTCATAAATTTTAAAGGTGTTTTTTGGACTATTCAATAATTTTAGTTAGTTAGTTTGGGGATAATTTTAGATAATCAATTTAGTTGGTGGATTGAAGTATTAATTTAGTTAATACCTAGTACTATTTATTCCATATTTATTAAAAATAGGTTAATAGGATAATTACTTTTAGTAAATAAATAAATATAGCAATATAGGTGTCATTGGATTCATATTCTTATGGAAATTACATATTTGATAGATTGAAAACGTTTTGAGGCATTGAATAAAGGAGAAGCATGGATGGATTAGCTAACTTGATTTCAGTTCTTCAGTTGAGGTAGGTATGGTTTATTCTATGTGTTAGAAAGACTCTTAATAGTGATTCATATTCATTGAGTGATGTTGTGAAGTTTCTTATGAATTTAGTCAGTGTGGTTTACATGATTAATATATTGTGATTGCTCTGAAATTCCAAGGCCATGAAATCCATAATCTTGAACTAGCCTTATCAAAGTGATGCCTTTAATAAAGAAGGCTTGATGAAATATTGTTAAAGAAGTGAAAAGTAATGATGAATTAAATATAATTGGATCGGGTGTCATGTTTTGACACGATATAATTGAATTAGGTGTCAAGTTCTGACACAGTATAATTGGATCGGGTGTCATGTTCTGACACAATATATTTGGATCAGGTGTCACGTTCTTGTCACGTCCCGACCCAGGGGCCGTAACTAGTGCCGGTTGGGCACCCAGACATACATTGACTCCGAAGGCTAACTTAACCACCAGGAAATCTACCAAAATT
>JAOTQR010018751.1:16727-27973 GCA_025774065.1 Solanum ossicruentum
AAACCGATGAGCAAGCTAAGAGGACAATTCAAATACTTGAGGACATGTTGTAGGCTAATGTGTTGGAATTCAAAGGTAGTTGGGAGGACATTGAATTCTCCTACAATAGTAGCTATCACTTAAGCATCCAAATGACACCGTTTGAGGCTATGTATGCGAGAAGATGTAGGTCTTTGATGGATTGGTTCGAAATGGGTGAGATAGCATTGATTGGTATCAATTTCATTTTGGATGCTAGAGAAGGTACAAATCATAAAGGAAAGGTTAATGATGGCCAAAATTTTTCAAAAGTCATATTTCAATCTTAGGGAGAGATCTTGAATTTGATTGGGAGATTGGTATATTTGAATGTTTTACCCATGAAGGGTATAGTTCAATTTGGCAAAAAGAGGAAAGTGAATCCTAGGTATATAGGACATTATAAGGTCTTGAAGCGGGTTGGCAAGGTCACATATGAGTTATACTTCCCATTGGAAATGACTATGGTTCATCCGATATTTTATGGGTGTAATGACCCAACCTAGGGCCTAGTCGTCACACAGTGACTGAAGAACCCGAAGGTACCTCAAACAAGTTTCTTAGCATTCATGAAGCATATCATAGGTAATGATATAAAGAGGAAAGAGAAAACTAGGGGAAACAGGGCTAAGGGTCACAACATTAAGACATAACAAAAGATAAGAATTAGATAAAACCATAGCATGTGTCTAACAATACCTTTAACAGAAACTTGGCGAGGGCTAAGACATGTTCAAACTCACCCTCAAATACAATCATAGCTAAAGAAATATACAATTGGAAACTAAAATGTCTTAATACATGACTTTGGAAAGAAAACTAGGATTGTCCCCAAACTAGAGGACTCACCAACTTCTATCTTCAATGATCCAAAGCTCGCCCTACGTGGAGGGTATCGAGGAGCACCAGTCCCTTCATGATTAAATCATGTAGTTATAGAAGTATGCATCAACACTTTTAATGTACTGATATATAGGTATGCAATGCATGACATGAAAATAATGGTGATATGTTTCATGCTAAGTCTCCGTTCAATTTATACATTTACAAGCACATTAGTAGTCATAATCAAGATAATAGCATTTAAACATAAAAGGTAACTTTTAACACGAACTTAGTAAGATATATGAATGAACATAGTCAAGAATTAGAGAATTATATAAATTTGGAATGCACTTGAATTATAGAGATTTAAATCATATACCATAGAGCAAACATCTTTGAAGTAGAAGGGAACATGCACACGGGTGACCATTTGACACATTACTTTAGCCATGGAACATGAGATAATGCATATGGAAAATAAGAAACTTACCTTTACTTGAGTGCATGACAAGGCACATGGCCTTAGATTAGTTAGCATCCATATGTTGTCGTGTACTATTACAATAGTACTATCCTTAGGTTAACAATGCATCACTTTATATACTTGAATACATAGTTATATACATCTAGGAAGAGTACAATTTGGGTGTAACAAAAGACAATAGCTTAAGTGAGAAAAATCATTTGAGATTGTAAAATAATAAATTATATAATCCTTGAACCATCTACCATAGTAGTCATCAAAGATCATAATAAAAAGGACATCTTAGGGGAAATAAGAAGACCATGAACATATGTGATATGTAATGCAACATTACATCATAAGCTTCATAAACAAGATGCATAAACATATACAATAGGGTATAAGCTTAACAAGACGTGCATGAGTATGCTTTAGTGAAAACTTGGATGAAACATAACTTATTTATATCATACGTATGTGGGAGAAGACTGAAACCCGACATATACCATGCCAGCTGCTACATAGAATCCACTAAACTCCTTCCATTGGGAAAAGGCCAATACACTCCTTCCATTGGAAGAAAGGCCAATGAACTACTTCCACTAGGATAAGAGGAATCTACTTGCCAAGATAGATCTCTAAAAATTTGGTAACTTTGCAATTGCATCTTTAGGAACATTATAGCTTATGTGGATCCACTAGCCTAAGCATAGCCTATAAAAGCTCCTATGGTGGCACATAGTTAAGGAGATAAATGTTGCTATTACTATTCCCTTACGAAATCCCACCACAATGCCTCACTCGATGCTAGGACATTCCCACATAATACATTTGAAAACATTCATATAATCAAAATCATCATAAACTTGAAAGCATAGCTTTAACATCATATACATATTGGAGTAGCTCATCTTAACTTAAGATCTACGTGTAGGGCTTGCCCTTTTTTTAGAAAAGGATCTATTTTTAACATAACTTTGAGGGATTCAAAACATCACCACTTTAACTTCCATAAACTTTCATAACTTTATAATTGAAACCTCATCTTTGGAGATCATGTCCCCCTTTCATACTTTTGATATGACGATTGAATGGATTTCATGCAAATGAACTTTAAATCATGCAACCCAAGAGGACAGTGCATCAACGTATTGAAAGCCATCAACTTACAAATCATTCTTGGACAACCTACCTCATCATCATCTTTCATTCATGAACATAGAAGTATGAAATTCACCTCATGAAATCATTAATTAAATCACAACAAGTAATAACATTACTTTCATAGCTTAATAAACATAAGATAGCTTCATATATGAAGACCTTTACATTAAAACATTCATATATACATATATCATGCATACATGAGATGAGTAGAATTATTTTGAACCTTTCAAATCAAACCAACATGATCCTTGTAAACCCTATTTAAGATAAGAATGAATTTCAACTCGATACTAATCATAGACTATAACATGTTATTAATATACTTCATGTAACTAGAAATGCATCATAAATTTCATAATTACATCAATTTACTCATAACATACATAAACCTTGGACCAAAAGTAAAATAAAGAAACTTGAGCTTGGTGGAGAGAAAGACTCCACAAATCAAACCCACATACCTTAGCCAAAAAATCTATGGAAGAAATCATGAACATTGAAGAAGAAATTTTAAAACCCTAGCTTTGCCTTCAAAGGAGGACTTTGGGAGGTTGAGAGGATTTGGATTTTGTATTGTAGAAGATTAGTTTAGGGTTGGGGGTCAATTGGGTAGCATAAAAATGATATAGGGCATTTTAGGAGTCAACATGACCTAGATTTGATTTGGGATGTGAGAAAATAACGAAAACACCCTTTATAAATCTGTCTAGATCAATCTACAAAGGCCCAATTATGGTCCATAGATGGAAGAACGAACCCTTACTTTGGGGTCTCCTAAACCTTGGCACCTTATATTTGCTCTCTGACACCTTCTACAGTTCATAATTGAGTCCATGAGCCATCATGTATATCATGAGCCATGCTCCAACAACCATCTTACCAGGCCCCAAAACCATGAACTCACCCATGGTTTGTAAAACATACCACAAGCCATAGAACCCTTCGCAGTCCCATTCTACACTTAGCAAAATTTCAAATTTCCAGGCAAAATTTCAAATTTCCAGGATCTCATCTATGATCCATTAATATGACCTATAGAACACTTCACAACTCATAAGCACTTCTCATACTCCACTTCCTAACTTCTAAAATTTTCCCAAGACCAAATGCCCATTCCACGAGCCCCTTGTATGGTCTGTGAACTAAACCATGTCCCTTACTTAGATCTCGTGGTTTCATTATAGTGGTCAATTTCTCAACTTTTACCTTAGTCTCAACTTCAATCTTGTGGATTATTATAATATTCTCCCCTTGGGAATATTCGTCCCCGAATTAACTCAAACTAGCATGATACGATTGAAACGAACATATATACATAGCAATCCATCATAACTTCAAGCAAACAAGTCCAACATAACTTCCATGCAAGGTTGTAAGATCTTTCACATCAAACATCATTTTTAATGCATACTTAACATGTTTTCATAATTACACATAAGATTCTAATTAGAATCTAGTTCATGAATATGCATACATAATAACAATAAGTCAAGGACAAAAAAAATGATGCATGAAGGCGAACATGGAAACCACCACTCTGTCATTTACCTCAACATAACCACTTGCTCTACAAAATCAATTATACATCATAACCATGAAACCATCTAGCATCAATCATCACCCAATTCAAGGAATCATACACATACCGGGCAAGACATTTTGAGTTCTTTCTCTTTCCTTCCCAACGACCATCGGGAAATCGCTTCTCTTGTATCCTAACTCACCGCATTCAAAGCAAACTTCTTGTCCCATCATGCACTTCCCTAGATGCATTGTACCACACTGGTCAAAAGTAGGATAGGGGTTTCTCTCCTTCTTGCTCCTAGGCTCCAAAGTCCTAGTAGATGATGATCTATCCTCATCAAAATGGGCCCTCTTTGATTATCTTAAACCCTTTCTCATCTTTTCTTTCTCAATTTGTTCTATATAAAATCATAATCCTTGAAATATACATTTCCTTCACTAGCATAGTGGTCCGACACTCTAGGAGAAGCAAGTTGAATAACCCTGGCATGAGTTTGCACATTCTAACTCAAGCGTTGATGTGCTGTCAATATAGAACACATTTGATGCCTAAAACAAGAGATTTTGTCTATTCTCAATGCAACTTTTTATGATTTTTATGTGTTTTGTTTATTTTTGGAGAAAATACAGGTTGGCCTAATTTTGAGAAAAGTAGCAGATTTTGTTGAATTTGAGGATCTACGAGACCCACTATGAGTCGTAGTCCAAGCTACGAGTCATAGGAGATGATCATAGCAATTAACAGTTTTCAAAACTAAAATATGAGAATTTTGAAATTTAGCCATGCGAGCCCAGGGTACGAGTCGTAGTCCTTACTACGACTCGTGAAAGGAGGCCTCATAGCAATCAATAGTGTTGATTAAAATTGGATCAAAAAATAAAAATCTGGATCATGAGAAGGCACTACGAGTCGTATACTAGACTACGACTCATAGAGCTGGATCATAGCAGCGAAGTCTAAAATGCCAAGTTCTGATAATGAAAATCGATAACGGCTCATAGGTCACTCATGAGCTGCAACGATGAGCCATAGCAGCTCTCGACTTGAATTTTCTAATTATTTTAAGGACCTTTTTTTTATATAATACAAATATTATATGTTACGGTTTTTAGAAGAGAATCAGATATTCCACAGTTTCTTTTACAGAGAGAAGTTCCTAGTCCTTAGAATATTGTAGGATTTTAGAGTAGAAATTTAGGGTTTTCATTTGGAGACTAAATTTGAAGATCTGGAATCACTTGTAAATCAATTTCATCATTCAAGCTTGTGATTCTAAGAAGGGTTTCCTTATTTTTTATTCTTCTTGGGTAATTTTTCAACTATGTGTACTTCATCCATTGTTTGTTTTCTTGCCCAAGTCATGAGTAGCTAAACCCCCACCACCTGGGTGTTGTGAGAACCATGAGTAGCTAGCTTAATAACCTAGATTATTTGCACTTCTTAAATTGGGTATTTGCATGTATTATCCATTTTCCTTTATTTCGCTTGTTATTTAATGGTGGCCAACATTAAACCCCACCTAGTGTCATGATCCCGATCAAGGTATTAATGAATAGGAAAAAAGGAAATGGATGATAGAATTTGATTGATGTGTTCTCGTCTAATCAACCATACCTAGTCAAGGAAAGGTTGACTGGGACAATTAGTTCGCATACTATGGTAGCCGGCCACGCGTCATAGTGAAATTCGACCATCACCTTTGCCCAAGGGTTGGAAGAACCTAAGTTACTATCCTGCATACAGTGTACTAATTTAGGTTGTATTATCCTAGGTGTTTGAGTTAGTGAATCATGGGGAATATAATTTTCCAAGTTGCTCTCCAATTTGATTGTCTCTTCACTTTGTTAGTATAGTTCTAGTTTCTTATATTTCAAACCCCCTTTTAATTGAGAATAGAGTTAATTGATGCTTGAAATCATTGTTGGTGAATCATACGGCAAAACCCCATATTCCCTTGGGATTCGACACTAACCTATGGTTAGGTTTTATATTTGAGAACGATTGCTTTATCCTCAAAGTGAGAGGTACTATTTGAGCGTGATCAAATTAATGGCACCATTACTAGGGAATACGACGAGGTTTTGACTTGATTTCACTTGTAATTAATTCAATTGTTGATTGCTTATTTATCTTATATTTTACTTTTGTTTTTGTTTTTGTTAGTCTTTCTTTTTATACAGGTACATTGTGGTGTTACCCTTTTTGCTTCAGCCAATACAAATATCCAACAAGTTGTCAAGCGAATGGCTTAAGAGAAGCTCCTTATCTCAAGTGATCTACTTCAGTCATTGCAAAGCTATGTACTATTTTATGATCAACCATCAAAAGATCCGCATGATCATCTACAGAAATTTGCACAAATGTGTAGGGACATTTTGGGAACACAACATCCAACTATGAATGCTATGGTACCTCAAGTCTTCCCAATGACCCTTAGAAGTGATGCTGCTATTTGGTGGTCTGGACTTCCTTAAGATGTGTGCTCAAACTGGGTGGAGCTAAAAAGAGCCTTCCTAGCAAGGTTCTATGTTAGACCAAACAAGTTTAAACTTAAAGGCCGAATCCTCAACTTCCAGCAAATTTCAGGTGATTCACTAAGTACAACATGGGAGCTATATAAGGAATGCTTGGGAAGAGTTTAGGCTTATGGTCTTTTAGACGAGTTATTTATGGTAAGTGTTTATAGAGCTCTGAACTCAGAACTGCAAGGTTAGGCCGATGATCTGTCAGGAGGAAAATACATGGCCTTTCTAAGGAAACTATTCGCAGAAGTTACCAAATATATGAACAAACTAGCTGCCATTCATCAAGTATACATGTCTATACATGAGCAACAAGCCACCCACATGAGTTTATCCAGTGAAAAATCCAGCCAAGAGGGAGAGAGTGGTGTGAACACGTGGTTCAAATTACCTCATAACCAATGCATTGGAGGTGGAGCCTCTAAGGTTGAGAACATGTTTGCTAAGCTGATGGAGAGAATGGATGCATAAGAGGAAATCTTGCAGGAATTCAAGTTTGATATTATTAAGATGTTGACCAACATGCGTCGGTAATTCAACAACTTAATAATAAATTTGAACTTGTTTCTATACAACTTGAGCAGATTCAACGGAGTACGATGAGCAAAGAAAAGCCTTGTGAAGGAGGGACATCAAATCTTGGGGAATTTTGATGACCCAAGATGGCTAAGTCGTGCCACGACGTTAAATATGGTGCTACTTGGGAGGCAACCCAAGAGTTTTAAATGTTTTTCTTATTTTGAGTTTATTATTGTGGTGTGAATTCTTATATAGTGGTTTGATTGTGTTTTGATTTTTCCTTTAAGACATTGAATTGATTGCATGTTGGTATGATGGTGCATTTTGAGAAAATTGTACAGGTTTTGGATATAGCGAAAAGATTGCAGAAAATGGCATTGGAAGCAGCCTCTACGACCAAGCCTACGAGTCGTAGTACGCACTACAAATTATAGTCATTCCTCATAAAGGATAACAATGATTACTTGAAGTTGGCACTTACACTACAAGCCAACTTTATGACTCATAGTCCAAGCTAAGAATTGAAAATAGGGTTCATAGTGCCCATGTATGATTTCAAAATTTTTCTAAGTGTTGAGTGGTCTATGAGGCCAAGACCTATGGGTCGTAGTCAGGGCTACGACCCATAGTCAAGTTTCGTAGACCTGACTCATAGAATTTTTAAGTGAACCTGGTATGTTTTAAAAGGGGTCAAAATCATTTTTGACCCCAATTTGAAGCCCAATCCACCCTATCTTTTCCAAGATTTCCCCCGTTTCCCTCAACACTCTTTTCAAACTATTTTCCTCGATTTTTGACACTATTCCGATTGCTTCTCTAGTAACTAGGTTTTGGGCCTGTTTTGTTCTTGATCTTGGTTATTCAAGTTCCTCATTTTGTACAGTATAATGGCCCCCAAAAATAGAAATGCAGCTATTAGGGCCTTCAATCAGAGACTTCGCTTCGAAGATTCAGAGAAGAGCACTCCGATGGATCAAACGAGGTCGATAATGTCCTGATAGATCCTGAGGTATAGGTGCCTCAGACGAGGGCCAAAGTTGCTAGACCCTGATACAGATTGAGAGTACCGCCAAGTCTGATAAGGAGGGATGTGAAGATGGGTCTGCGTCTGATGACGTACCTCAAAACAGAAAGGATGCCCAGTCCTTGATTTCCCCATCTATTTTTGATACGAATCTTCAACATCTCGATAAGGGGTCGAGGGCATAGAGGCCATATATAGATAGGGGCTGGAGCTAAAAGGGCAGGGAAAGCCCGTGAGACCATTTTATGAGGAGCCTCGACTAGTTGATTCAGTCCTGAGCCATGTCCCAGCATTAGAGGCCGAGATAGACTGACATGGGCTCAGGTGGTTGACAGAAAATCTAGGCAAGTATGTCCCGCTCGTACGGGAGTTTTATGCAGTGTACGTGGCCATGATCCTACGAGGCCTTCCAAAGTAGAAGAAGTCTCTCGATGAGCCCATACTACAAGAGGTATTGGCGTATGGCCGATGGATGGACATGTCAGAGGAGACCATCCGTCACGTACAGTTTGGTCAAACCTATATAGTGCCACTTTTCGTAGCTGAGTATGACAGCTAGATAGAGAAGATGACACGGGCAGTGATTGCCAAGAACGTGGACCAGAAGACCGAGCTTCTGAGATGGGTGGCTAGCCAGATAACAGAGAGTGGCCCTAAGCCTACATTAGTCACTACGCATATAGAGTCCATTGTAAAGTCCTCTCTCTACTTCCCCGCCAAATTTGGTGGGCTATCATCCAATCTCGCATCCCACCCATCTTTACAGATAATGTCATCACGTTGGAGTAAGCAGTTCTATTAGCCAGCACTTAGCAAGCTATGACATTAATTGGGCCCTTCTGATTGCCGAGCAGATCCATGAGTCAGCACTTTGGAGATCTACATACATGCCTTTTCCTGTGTTGATCCATAGATTATGTATGGAAGATGGGGTGAGAATCTCCCTTTATCTTGATCCACATATCGAGGCCCTCCACACCATAGATCCTAGCCTGATCAAGGCTGATGAGAAGCCAGTGGCTCTTTAGCAGGCAATACCTCTTCCTATGCCCGAGACTTTCATTCCTAATTCACTTGCATAGGGTTCGACGACTGCTGCCACTACTACACCAGTTGTCACCACTACTTACAAGGGACCAGAGCAGCCTACAGTAGCCGGCATTGAGATGGGCCCCTCCACAATAGGTACTGCACCAGAGCCACCCACATCTCAGCCTCCTTCTGCGAACTTTCCTATTATGTTTGCTATTGCTTTTCATGCTATAGTTCACAGATTATCACAAACAAAGGCCCAACTAGCTTAGCTCATGTGGTAGATTATAGTTCAGGCATCAGAGGATAGATGCAAGTCGTTCACAATGGTGGATGCCTGAGTCGTTGCCATCGAGGCGAGAGTTTAGAAGACTCTTGTTGAGACCCATCCTGCAGATTGATCAACCTTTAGTTAGGAGTTGATGAAGTTCAAGGCTTACTTGATTGCATCATTGGTAGCTCCGATCCCATTTCTGGCGACCGCACTTTTAGATAAGCCACTATTTGACATGTTTAAGAAAGGTCTACCGTGTGCTCTTGGGAAGGACTTATGGAGGAGGCTGATGCAGAGGAGGGGCACAAGCGGTAGAAGACCTCCGAGGAGGATGAGGAGCTGGAGGAGTAAACCACTGAGTTCGTCCTGAAAAGATCTAGAGAGGAAGAGAAGCTGAGGAAAGCTCAGGAGCTTGAGAGATTGCAGGGTATTAGCTCATCCAGCACTACTGCAACACAAACTACCCCGCTGGAGGGAGATACTCATAGACAACCGGAGACTGGTCTTGGGCACCATTTGATGTTTGACTTTTGACCCCCTATTCTTATTGTGTTTGTTTTTACCTTGTATATTTGAGGACAAAGTACTTACTTTTGGTGGGGTATGGGTAGTTATGGACTAGGGTGAAGTCTGAGTAGCCTTTAGTCAATAACTATCCTAGTTTTTTATATTGAAGGTTTTCTTGCCTTTGTTCTTTTGCCATGTAGATTTTTATTTTTATGTTGAACCGACACATTTTAGATGTTATAGATAATTTTTGTAGAATATGGTGATTAAACTTTTGGCATGTACATTATTTTGATGGTTTATGAAAACTTTTGCAAAAATTGATACCCTTGAAAATTTTTGTAGATTAGTAGTTATTTTGTGATCATGCATGTTTGAATGGTTTGGCAATGTTTGTTCTGGCTAAGTGAAGGCAAGTTAATACTTGGCGCATGATCTGTGACTCTATGTTGGCTATGTATGCAATGCCATGTGCGTGTGAGCTGATTTTATTATGTTCATACATTGTGTACTGATTCAGAACTTGCCCAGTTATTTTAAGTTGGACTAGAGATTGGATGAATTAAGAAAGGATCTTAGGCCCTTGTTCTTTGAATTAGTCCACTTTTTCTTAAATAACCAACCAAATGATAAAGTTTATCTCTTGTTCCAAACGTTTAAACCTCATATGTACCTTTTCTTTCTTAATTCCTAGCTAGCCTAACCTTATCTAGTGAAATACCTTGATATTGGCTCTGGTCTGTCCTTCAACATTGTGAACATTGATTGAGGCAAAAAGTCCAAGTTGAGGGTGGCTACCAAAGGTGACCCTAGTTTGGGGATCGGATATTGTACACTTTACCTCAAGCTATTGAGGTATAATAGCAAAAATGAGGTAAGGAGTTGGAAATAAAAGAAAGAATCGAAAGTCATTTACTGGGTAAGAGAAGAAGAGAAAAAGATGCCTTAGTGTAAGTTGAAAAAGCAAAACAAGTTTAAAAATTAGGCAGAAGCTGAAAAATGAAGCGAAAATACCCGGAAAGCTTGAAAATAATGTGTAAGGGAGAAAAAGTTAAGAATGGTTGAGTTCTTAAGGTGAAAGTGTTGAGAAGCATAGTTCAAGGTTGGCCTTTAGTCACTAATTGCTCAAAATGCCACACCAAAGCCCCATGAACCTACGTTACAAGCCTATGAAATCCTAAAGTAATCCTAATCAAATCAGTTAAGAGTTTGGGTTGTGAGTATATGGGCAAGCTTATGATATTGGTCATCATGCGTGAATCTTATTTGTGAGAGTGAGTATGCTTGTATAGTTCCCTTAAACAACTTTGAAGGCTTATTGAGTGAAAAAGGGGACTTCTTTTCTGTGAGGGCATTTGCATTGCATGATG
>JAOTQR010018751.1:28073-53436 GCA_025774065.1 Solanum ossicruentum
TCCCTTAAACAACTTTGAAGGCTTATTGAGTGAAAAAGGGGACTTCTTTTCTGTGAGGGCATTTGCATTGCATGATGAGCATTTGACTTGTTTAGTGATTATGGATTGTTGATACTCCTTAACTTGTCATAATTGGATTGTCAAATGCATTAATGTGTTGTGGTTTGCTTAGTAGCTACATGATCATGTTTTGGAAATACTAGTATGGGTACCTGAGTTGAAATTGAGTAAGGTATGTGCCACTAGGATGATTGCTATATATTGCTTATTATCTATCTAGATTGAGTCATCTCTTGAGGACTAGCAACAATTCTAAGTTGAGGGTGTTGCTGTGTTGTCAAAATACAACACATTTGATGCCTAAAACAAGGGATTTTGTGTGTTCTCAATATGACTTTTTATGGTCTATATGTGTATTGTTGTTTTTTTTTGGGTAGAAAATACAGGTTGGCCTAATTTTGAGAAAAGTAGCAAATTTTATTGAATATGAGGATCTACGAGACCCACTACCAGTCGTAGCCTAACCTAGGAGTCGTAGGGGATGATCGTAGCAATTAACAGTTTCCAAAACCAAAATCGGAGAATTTGAAGTTCAGCCATACAAGCCCAAGGTACAAGTCATAGTGAGTCATAGTCCTCACTATGACTCGTAGAAGGAGGCCTCATAGCAATTAACAAGGTTGATTAAAGTTGGACCAAGAAATGAAAAGGTGGATTACGAGAAGGATATATGAGTGGTATACTATACTACGACTCGTAGAGGTAAATGGTAGTAGTGAAGTCCAAAATGCCAAGTGCTGACAACGCAAGCCCGATTACAACTCATAGGTCACCCTATGAGTCCTAGCTACGAGTCGTAGTAGCTATCAACCTGAATTTTCTAATTATTTTAACGACTTTTTCTATAAATAGTATATGTTAGAGTTTTTAGAAGAGAATTAGATATTCCACAGTTATTTTTAGAGATATTTAGAGAGTGAAGTTCCTAGTCCTTAGAATATTGTAGGGTTTTAGATTACAAATTTAGGGTTTTCATTTGGAGACTCAATTTGGAGATTTGGAATCACTTGTAAACCAATTTCAGCATTCAATCTTGTGATTCTAAGAAGGGTTTCCTTGTTCTTCATTCTTCTTGGGTAATTTCTCAACTATGTGTGCTTCATTCATTGTTTGTTTTCTTGCCCGAGTCTCTGAGTAGATAAACCCCTATAACTTGGGTGTTGTGGGAACCATGAGTAGCTAGCTTAATAACCCGGATTATGTGCACTTCTTGAGTTGGGTATTTGCATGTATTATTCATTTTCCTTTATTTTGCTTGTTGTTTAATGGTGGCCAATATTAAACACCGCCTAGTGTCATTATCCCGATCAAGGCAGTGATGAATAGGAAAAGGAAATAGGTGATAGAATTTGATTGATGTGATCTCATCTAATCAACCAAACCTAGCCAAGGAGAGATTGACTGGGACAATAGGTAACTACTAGTTGGCACACTACGATAGCCAGCCAAGCACCATAGTGAAATTCAACCTTCACCTTTGGCCAAAGGTTGGAATAACCTAAGTTACCGTCCTACATGCAATGTCCTAATTTAGGTTGTATTATCCAGGGTGTATGAGATAGGGAATCATGGGAAACACAATTTCCCAAGTTGCTCTCCAATTTGATTGTCTCTTCGCTTTGTTAGTATAGTCTTAGTCTCTTCTAATCATTTAAAACCCCTCTTTAATTGAGAATAGAGTAAATTGATGCTTGAGATAATTGTTGGTGAATTAATGCGGTGAAACCCCGTATTCCCTTGGGATTTGACCCTAATCTATGGTTAGGTTTTATATTTGACAATGATCGCTTTATCCTCAAAATGAGAGGTTCTGTTTGAGCGTGATCAAGGGTCAACGATCAACAATGGGGTGTATTTAGGGATTTGGATAAACTTGAGAAAATAGTCCCTCACACTCATATTCTCTGGCTTAAGGTTGATAAACTCTTGCATCTTGGCTTCCCTCAATTCCATGGGAAAGAAGTGATCTAGGAATTCATCTTCAAACCCTCCCTATTAAATAGGACACCAATCTTCATCGCTCTCACTTTTCCATTGAGCATGCCATATTTGAGCCATTCTCTTTAACTTGAAGGCTGCCAACTCCGCCTCTTCCTTCGAAGTTATTCCTATAACAGCTAACACCTTGTGCACTTCATCGATAAATTCATGAGCATCCTCTTCCACCTTTGATCCATGGAACTCGGTTGGATTCATCCTAGCAAGATCCTCTATTCTCAAAGCCGGAGTGGGGGCATTAGGAACATAGGATACTTGATTGGATTAATTGGCCACAACTTGCACCAATATAGCAAAAGCAGTTAGAATTTCACATGGGTCACTTCCTCATCTTAAGGGGCTTAAGGCATTCTCCATGGAAGCGTTTGTTAGAAAACTACGAAGAATGACCTATTCTAAAGGGAACCTTAGGACATCTCTAAAGAACGACATATATCATGAAAGAAGTGGGACAATTCCTATATGCCTTATAGCCTCCTACTCATAGATGTGGCATGCTTCACACCCATGAATAAGACCCTATTCAATACAGTATGTTGGTCACCTAGGACCATTTCAAAACCTTGTACTCTGATACCAAGTTTGTAATGAGCCGACCTAAGGCCTAGTCATCACTTGGTGAATGAGGAACCCAAAGGTACCTCAAATAAGCATCTCAACAATCATGAAGCCCATCATAGGTAACGACATAAAGACGAAAGAGAAAACTAGAAGAAACGGGGCTAAGGGCCGTAAAATGAAGACATAACAAGACAAGAATTAGATACAACCATAGTGTATGTCTAATAATACCTCTAACATAAACTTGGCGGGGCTAAGACATGTTCAAGCTCACCCTCAAATAAAATCATAGATAAAGAAATATATAATTGGAAACTAAAATGTCTTAATACATCAATTTGGAAAGAAAACTAGGATTGTCATGACCCAAGCCTATGGCCATGATGTGACACACTGAATAATGAACCCGAAGGAACCCTAAACAAGCCTCAAAAGTATTCATAGCACATCCTTGATTGCGGAACCATATGAAAATAGTTAAACAAGTAGAAAATAATTCTAGGGGAAGAGAAACTTTGGACTTATGGGGATGTTATGAGAAAGAGGATGAACATGGACCACATAGTAGTTAGTTCATACAGAGCGGGTAAGTAGGACTCACGCTATGGGTATTAGGTACTTAGGACTTCCATCTCGACATAAACATACAACAAGCATATAATGGGAATAAGGACTAAGGGATTCTTCCATAGTCACAAAACATAAGAGTCAAGCTCATAGCGTACATAATATAATTATATCCAACAACACCTCTAACTCAAGAATGAAATGGGGGCCAGGACATCTCCCCAACTCACTCACAACAATAGTATCCAAAAATAAATGAGTCTTACAAAGCATGAAAGTAAGTGGATTTTGTCCCCAGATGTGGAAGACTCACCAAGCAATCTTCAATCGAAACATCTAGCTGCATGGAGGAGGAGGATAGAAAGGAGCTCCAATTCCTGCATGATGAGATTATGTAGGCAAAGTATGCATTAGTACTAGGAATCTACTAAGCATTCAAGTAAGTGGATTTTGTCCCCAGATGTGGAGGACTCACCAAGCATCTTTTCAATCAAAACGTCTAGCCGCATGGAGGAGGAGGATAAAAAGGAGCTCCAGTTCCTACATGATGACATCATGTAGGCAAAGTACGCATTAGTACTTCAAATGTAGTAAGTATGCGGGGTGCAAAAGCAATAAAGAACATAAACCATAATTAAACAATATGTAAAATTATAATCAATGAATATAAGCTCAATATATAATGCATGCTCAATACCATGGCCAAATATGCATGAGGACTCATCAATTCATATAACATAGCATACATACATGGGAAGGGACCATAACCAAAATGTAAGACCAAGTGATCTACTACCTGAAATCTTGATGTTCATTCTACATTGAACTAGGATTGGTCGACTTTGCCAGGGTAAACCAAACACTCACTTTATGAGAACTGCACCCTTTCCAAAAAGTGCTTCATAATCACCTTACGGGAACACCACCCATTTTGGTATACATATCTTACTAACCTTACAGGAACACTAACTATTTCGATATTTAATTCACATGTGCTATACGAGAACACCACCCATTTTGGTCAATCATGCAGCTTAAGCTATATGGATCCATAAGAAAATTCAAAATCCTATGGTGGAAACATAGTTATGGGACAATGGTTATCTACCAAAGTCCTCTCGGTGATAGGTCAGAATCCCAAGGAATACTCAAATCATACGTATAAGCATAATATGCAAAGCATTATAATATCATAATATTATCATATTTCATCGAGTAGCTCAGCAAAACAAAAGCTTCTTAACATCAATATAGGGCTTCATAACTTTCATAATATTTTCATATCTCATAACATAAGTAATATTCCTTTCAAAATTCATATCATTCATAGTTTAACATAACTTTTCATAAGGCCTTCACAATCATAGAAGCTTGGTATACATCTTTATTCAAATCATAGTGGGTTTATGCACAAACTTTAGAATCATGCAAATCGAGAGTAAATTCCATGGGAGTTACAAAACAAAAATCTCTTATTCATTATTCGAAGAACCCACCAAAACATAGCAAAACATGGTTAGGGCATCATCAAACCCTCATATAAATATGATGGCTTGTCAATGCTTAATCATATACAAAAGCATATCATCATAAATACTTCATATTATCATCATATGAAATGCTTGATAAAACATCCATGTAATACCATAAAGTGGGAAAATCACAAAGGAGAGGAATAATGGTTGAGCTTGTGAAGAAAAGGTCTCCACAATCAAAATCCATATACCTTAGTGATGTGCTGCCAAAATACAACACTTTTGATGCTTAAAACTTAAAATTTTGTATGTTCTCAATGTGATGTTAGTTGGTTTTATGTGTTTTTGTGTTTATGTTTGCAGGATTACAGGTTGGCCTTGATTTTGGGGAAAATTGCAGAAGTTGCTGAGTTTTGCTGTTATATGAGACCCTTTATGGGTCGTAAATCATTCTATAGGCCGTAAGGTGGTTACGTGAACAATCCCAATGAGGGGCTATTTTTTGAAGTTTATTATACAAACATGCAGACAAGCCGTAGAGAGTTTTATGAGTCATAGAAAATAGTTCATGCTCTGAGGTTCAGAGACTTAGACTTTCAAGATTTTTATCAGACGAAACCCCCTTTACGGGTCGTAAACCATTTTACAAGTCATAGGGGTGTCATAGAGTTGAAGCCCAAATTTATAGCAGCTGAATATGAGACTCGAATTATAGGCTGTGGAATGTAATACAGCCCGCAAAACACCTTTCATATGGCATGCCGTCCAGTTCTCCTATTTTTTTAAGACTTAAATTGTAATTATTATAAATAGGTTTTTTAGGTTTTTTTTTGGAGTTTTCATCTAGTAGTCAGAAAACTCAATATTTAGAAAGAGAAAATTGTAAGATCATATTGGAGAGTGTTTGAGAACACTTGTGTTTGAATTTTACCTTGAAACTTGTGATTCTTATTGAAGTTGGATTTTGCTTGTTTTTAATTCTATTTAGTAAGTGTTCAATTATGTCTTCTCAATTCATAATTCTTGCATCTACACATAGCATGAGTAGCTAAATTGAAAAGACTACAAAATGTGCCTGAAAACATGCCTTGGAATGCCCATAATTTTAGATTCCATATATCTCAAAATTTGGTTGCTATTTCAAAAATCTGACTTTATATTCGTGTTTAGGGGGTTAAAATTAGGTGAAAAAGGGCCTAACCCCAATTTAAGAGCGAAAGATTAGCAATTATGAAATTCAAAAAGTGCAATTTCCAGTGAGGTGTTCGCGTCGCCTCCGCGACGCGCCTCTACTCATTTTAGGGACTGCTTTTTTGTTCGGTCCAAGACTTCTAATTCTTGGGCCTAAGTGTTCCCAAATGTGGTTTTACCCATACTTAGCCTTATTTCACCCTCATATCATCCTAAACATTTCCCAATACTCACTCAAACACACAACCATATTTTCAATCCCAAAATTCAAGTCCAAAAACCTCATCCCAAGCTAAGGTTCTCCTTCAAGGTTCTTCTTCAAGCTTCAAGTCTCCATTACCAATCTTCACCAAGTTCATCTATAAGCTAAAGTATCTGGGTTTCTTTCATAGGTTCCTTTCACCAATGATACCGAAGCCTCCTTTACTCAAATACATGATTTAAAGTTGATTTACAAATGGGTCTTGCATATTATGAAATTCACTGCACACCATATCAAAGCTATGTAAAGTTGTGAATGGTTTGCTATGTTTTGAGCTGTAAATGTTGGACCTATTGTAAGTTGAAGTAAAATCATGCTTTCATAGAAAACAATACATGTGTAAGGAAATACCATTATTAGTGCATATCCAAGGCCTACCACCCCCTTGGAGAGGTGAATAAGGTACGAACCCCTCAATAGGTTGATGATGTACAAACCTCCCAACATGGTTGATGAGGTACAAATCACCCAACATGTTTGATGGAGTACAAATCCCTCAACATGGTTACACGGGCCTACCACCTCCCGAGCGAGGCGATTGAGCTACAAATCCCTCAACAAAGTTATCCGGGCGTACAACCCCCTGAGTGAGGCTTGGTCGACTCCCAACACCATAGTCATAATATCATATACATTCCTTTTACCATCATATATCCACTCAACTCATAAGACATGCATTGACCTTCAATTCCTCAAGAAAATCATAAATGGACATTTTATCAAACACTTAGCGGGTGTGTAATGCTAGTATAAAACCATTCAATTCAAGAGTGAAATTATACTAGAAAATTTAATGTAAAACCATCAATATATACTTGATATCATCCTCAAGCAACCTACATCAAAACCCTTTATCAAATCTCACAATAAATCTTAGATTCATAGCTCAAAAAATGCAAAAACAACCATATTTTCATGAAAATCCAAAGTAGTGCACAGTGAAATTCAAAATAAGTAAGACCCATGAATAAAAATAAACTTTAAGTCATGCAATTTTAAGTAAAAGAAAGCTTAGGCATCATGTGTGAAAGTAACCCATGAAAGAAACCCACATAACTTGACTTTGGAAAATCCTTGAAGAAGATCGGAGATGGAGCCTTGAAGCTTGAATGAGAATTTTAAGATCCAGATAAGTTTTGAGGCTTGGAATTTGGTGATTAAATATTGTCTAGGTGTTTGAGATAGTATTTGGGAATGTCTTGAATGTTATGAGGGTGAAGTCAGGTTAAGTATAGGCATTTTTCATGTATGGGAAGGGTTAGGCCCAAGACCCAAAAACCTTGGACCGACTCAAAAAACTGGGCCTTTTAACACACTGGCGCATCGCGCTAGCATCGTACTTGGACACTGGAATTCGTAAAACTTGGGATTTTTGAATTTTGCTACGATTTCTCTAAAAACAGGATTAAACCCATTTCCCACTCAATTTTTCTCCCTGATCAAGAATATGAAGTCAGATTTTTGAAGCACATGAATTTTCAGATATATAGAAATTATTATTCCCGCTAACCTTATATTATTGGCACAATGCAAATGAAACATGACATGATTTGGGTAAACTAGCACTAATTTTCAAAAGTGCTTGGAACTCGCGTTAATGGGCTATATGTGCATCTAGCACTTAAGAGGGTCGAGTGTATACATGTTTCGTGTCAAAATGAGGAGATTACGGCCTTAAAATGAAGTGAGAGAATTGAGGTGCTTGTAGGACTTAGGAAGCAAGTAGGTGAGTCAGCTACTTGCTTAGCTTAAAATCGCTAGTTAAATGGAGACGAGGCTCGACGTCGAATTTGTCTAAGTTCGATTACGAATAAAGTCTGTGTTGAGCGTGTAACTTTGGCCCATGTTGTAGTATCATAAATGGGCCATATGATCAGCCAAAGGAGAATATTAAAAATTGCCCAAAGACAATACAAAACACCTTGCAAATTAGGCCCAAAACCAAGTGAAGGAAATGTTGGAAAAGTTGGCAGCCCAAGTCCATCAACTTAGTGACCTATTTAGGCCCAAGTCTAATGGCCAAGCTGCTGCATAAGAAGCTTACTAATATGTGGCTTAAGATGGTCAAATGGTCAATGGTAAGTCGGTCAAACTAAGGCTTTAAAAGAGGATTATAACCAGCCCACAATTCATTTCAAGTTAGACAAGAAAAAATCTGCTTTCTTGGTGTTGTGTTTGCTCTCGTTTAAAGAGGTGAAAGACAAGTTTTACAACCTCACAAGGGCCCCTAAAGAAGCTCTAAATCTTGTCCTTGAAGTAAAGAAACTTACTCATGCACCTAGTATGAGTTGTTCATCAAAACCAAAGAGACAAGTTAATCTTACCTATGCTGAAATTTCTGGACAGATTGTATGTTAAGGATTCTTGTACCATGTTCTTGTTAATTAAGAGGCTTTTCTCTTGTTGAAAGGATTTATTATGAAGTATTACTTATGTATTAAACAAAGTTTGGTGTTGCAGCAATGTAAAAAGACTGATTAACTACTCTTACAGTCCACAAAAGTGAGTCGTTATATGATATCACAATTATGTGCTTCGTAGGAACTTGTGGACTGTTGGAGAGAAAGCTATTACTTCACGTTTTTAATAACTTATTTGTTGCTGTTTTATAGCTGGTTGTATGTATAAATGTTTCTGGAATAGTTAGGTTAAGGTTGGAAAAGATTTGGAATTGTTAAAGTCGAAAGGTTGCGAGGGGAGGTAACGTTATGTTGTCCATTTTTAGATTGCGTGGAATTGTGATATGTTGTTCTTGGTGGGCTGTTGTAAGGCTGTTATGGCATTAAAGTAGGCTGTATATGATGTGTGCATGCTAATGTGTAGTAGAAATTACGATTAGGGGCGGAAAGGTTAAAGGAATATGCCCGGGTTTATAAACACTTGCTTGCTGCCCATGTATTATTTTCTTATGTGATTGAGATGCCAAGATGTATCCATTGACTTCTAATGCTAGTTTTATCCTCTACTATGTTGTATATAAGTATTTGAAGGAAGGAAAGGTTGTTATGAGATAGTAAAGAGGTCCGACAACGAGGTATGTAAGGTTATTTGATTTTGTATCACTTGGCATGAAACATAGATCTCTCCTTGGTATAGAAAGGCACTTAGCAACTCCAACACAGCTATAACCATGTCTCCACTCTTGTACATGTTCGTATGAATCTATACATAGTCACCTTTACAATTGCACACATGCTTGAGCACCAAGTTACATGAGTTCTTGTTACGAAATAAAGTTCATAAGTTGTTCCATTTCATATGCATTTCATTGTTTACCCAATGTACTCTTTTATTTGTCCTATTGTCTTGTATGATTATCTACTTGTCACATGCTACATATACAGTCATACCGCTCCAATATTATGACCACCAAAAGAATCATCTCAAAGGAAATTGAAAGATACAGTATATAGTTTTGATAGGTGGTAGCCCGAGGGGTGGAAGAATCACCTAGCCCGGGACGATCCTATCATGGGTGGTAGCCCAAGGGGTTAAGGAATAACCTAGCCAGGGACGACCCCGATACAGTTTATCACTGAACAGTTGGTCACTTGTTTACAGCTGTGCACTGATTTTACAATACAGATTTTACAGTAAAGGTAAAGTGACATAAAGGACATAAAGTACCTGATTCCACAATATAAATAAGGGTGGTCCCTAATCTTCCATGGACGCATGTTTCATTTGAGTTGTTACTTTATATACAGTGTATCCTGCCTTACATACTCAGTACATTATCTCGTACTGACGTCCCTAACGGGAGACCTGCATTTCATGCTGCAGGTACAGGTGCTAGTAGCTCTCCCCAGTAGGAGTACAGGATATTCAGCGGCTGTCACCAAGCTCCAGGTTGCTTCGAGGCTTGTATATGTCTAAAGATTACATGTTTTTATTGCATAGTTTGTTGAGGCGGGGCCTGTCCCGACCCTTATCAGATGTTTCTCTTTATTTAGAGGCTTTGTAGACTATGTACAGCAAAGTGAAGTCATGTCTCGTACTACAGACACTGGGGCTCCAACGGCCTTGTCATTTGCATTTCTTTTTGGCTTGTTATCACTGTTTATCTTATTAAGGGCATGTCAAACATAGAAACCCCTTATAGTATGTATAGAAAATGCATGGACACAGGTTAGTTCTCCCGAGCCTTATCGGCAACGGGTGCCAGTCCGCCTAACGGGACTTTGGGGCGTGAAAATTTCATAGATGAGCCATAAGATATTGTTTGAGTCGTGGATTATGTTTCATGTCTTGAGGATCAGAATTGAGGAGTTTCTTGAAAGTTGTCAGACGAAACCCTATACGGGCCATAAGTCTGAGTATGGCTGGTAGAAAGGTTTCATAGAAGTGAAGCCAATTTTTGAAGAATGAACAATACAAACCCCAGGTATGGGCCGTAGAACTTTGTACGACTCATAATATCGATCATAAAGCCTGCCGAATTCAGTTTTCTATTTTATTTTGGACTTGTATTCTACTTATTATAAATAGGTTTTTAAGGTCTTTTTGACAGAGTGACGCACGAGATAACTGAGAAACAACTTTGTGACTTCATATCTTTTGATTTTTACATCAAAAACATTACTTTGTGATTTCTAGTGAATAATTTAGGATTTTTTATCTTAACTTTATCATTGTAAGTGCTTAATTATGTTCTTTTATATAATTATTATTTCATCTATAATGATTATGCATAGCTAAATCCACATTATTTGGCTGTTTTGGATGGATTACTTTTTTATTGGCATTAGAAGCACATCACATTATGGTATGGTAACATAATTGAAAAGTCTTGATAGCTCCTCTAGCATTCAAATATTTACTTTAAAGCTAAGCCTAATATGCAATGCAAGAATAGTTACAATTTGTTTTATAAAAAACACCCAGACTAGGTTTTAGAATCAAACAAGTATCAATAGTCTACTTTCTCTGCTTCTACTGGCAAATCATTCAGCGGGTTATATCAACTGAAGAAAAAAGAAGAGATTTCTAGTTTTTGGTTGATCAGGAAAAACTCATATTTGAACAGGGGCAAAAGGATTTGTAGACCTATGCCTTACCACTCGGCCATGTCGCCAAAATGTTATAAATACGAAATAGATGAAAACTTTTCAGATAACTGAACTGTTTTTTATTGTACTTTAACCTTGAGTTCTGGTTTCCATTTTTTCTAAAAGTCAAAGATATCCCAATCCTTCTTTCTTTTTGGTTGGGTTTGATTCATCCTTTCAATTTTAACTGAGTCTAGCTCAAAATTCATAATGTTCAAAACTTTCTCTTACCTTTATATTGAAAAATTAAATGTGGATTTTGAGTCCCAAAATACAAAATTCAACTTTATGAAAATAGGACCCATAAACTATTGACTTAGAATGGACGAATGATTCTTAAATTTGAATCTCCAAATTTTTGTTTCCTAATGACACAAGAAAATACAACTTGATCTATGATATAGAACTAATCAATATGGATTTTTTCAATCAAAAAACTCCCTCTAAATTTTCATTATTAAGAAATAATATAACAACAATTATGAGTATATCTAAACCCCCCAAGATAACTTTTTAGATGGATATATATTATTTATATATGTTCACGATATAGAATTATCAGATATCAAAAAAGTATCATACTTCAATTTGAACTTTGATATGAATAGAAAATTAAAATTCTATTTTCCAAGAGAATAACCTGTGTTGCCCCGAATAGAACATAGAATGAAAATAAAAAAAAATAAAAGAGAAGAAAAATAGATATTCTAGATATCTCCACATGTGTTAATCCATACAAAACTTCTTTTATTATACACTTTATAATCGTATTCTACACAAAAATCCGTAAACAAAATCTCTCTCTTTTGCGAATCATTTTTTGTTTTGAATAATGAAATCCATAACATAGGGGGAGGGGGTTAAATGCTAAAAAAATCAATTCCAATTCTATATATTCTTTCTGATTTTTATGCCGTTATCTCAGCAAAAAGATCAAATGTCCAATCCATTTGTTTTTTTGGTATTCAAGCATGTTGGAATATGTATTATCATAATAATGATAGAAATGGAATCATTTTTCCTTTTATATTCTATACAAAATCTTATAACTTAATTAATAAGTCTAAGCAGCAGAAGTCGATTTCTAGGGATGTTTTATCAATTTCTTTCCCCATGTATCTATTGAAATTCCAACTCAAGTCAGTCTTAGTAGAAAACTCTCTTTCTTCATCTATTCATATGTATTTCATATATTCCAAATATGGAGTTTGGTAAAATTTCATGTGATTCAGTAAACAAAATAGAAATACCATCATTAGTAGAAATTTTATCTAATCTATCTAATTAGATACAGAATAAACCCGTAGTGGAATTTTTTTGCTAAATGGGAAATTTAAAATGCTCGGAGGATGGAAATGAGGGAATATCAACAATAGGTAGGTTTAGTCAGATACAGTTTGAAGGATTTTGTAGGTTCATTGATCAAGGTTTGACGGAAGAACTTTATAAGTTTCCAAATATTGAAGATACAGATCAAGAAATTGAATTTTCATTATTTGTGAAAACATATCCTAATCGGACTAGAAAATTATTGGGGTGAGCTAGATTTGAACCAGCGTAGACATATTGCCAATGAATTTATAGTTTGTCCCATTAACCGCTGAGGCATTAACCTAGGAAGAATTCATTTTCGACTTATTAGTAACTCATGATCAACTTCCTTTCATAGTACCCCACCCCTAGGGGAATTCGAATCCCTGATGCCTTTTTGAAAGAGAGATGTCCTTAACCACTAGACGATGGGGGCCTTCTTGACCAACCACCCTCATACTATGATAATAGTATGATCAATTTTTTAAAATTTTCAATATAATCGAATGATTCTATCCGAGGGTTCTTTCACCCTTTGAGAATTGCATAGATTTTTTTTTTGTCATTGATGAATTATTCATTTAAATTGACATTAGAAATCTAGTAAAAGAGGCGGAGTTTTTCTCCAAGAATTTAGTTCAGGAAGACTAGTAGAATCTCTTCATTCCATGATTCGATGAAATATCTTGAATTTTATGTTGAATTGCTAGGTGTATGTACATGCATCACTTAGTGAATTTTGTTCTTGTACGATCAATTCAATAAAAGAAAAAAGCAATTCGAGTTGGTCTTAAAATAATTCATTGCATTTTCTTCTAGACTTCCTAGGTAAATCCATTTTACTATTAAAAAATGAGCCGCTAGATACTATGTATATCATGACCTAAGCCTTGGGCCTAACCTGCGAATGGGGAACCTGAAAGGATCCCAAACGTGTCTAATAGTATATTATTACACATATTTCGTCGCAACAACAATTAGAATGACAATAAGAGATAAACATGAACAAGGGGAACTAGGACTATGGGTAAACTACCATATCATAAATATCAAGAAACAAGAGAGTCAAGACTTATAGCATAGATACGACACATGTCCAACAACACCTCTACTATAAGAGCGGGGGACAAGACAAGCAATTGGGCTCACCCTCATGCAATGACAATAAGTACTTCAAAATATACAAGATGTAGTCTAAGCATAAGCATAATAGAAGATAGATATTGTTGTCACTGTACATGAGGACTAACCAAAAGCTAACTTGAACAACCCATCTAGTCACTTGGGGGAGGAAAATGATCAAATGGAGCTTCGGTTCCTACATGTTAACATCATGTAGGCATAGAGTATGCGTTAGTACATTTGAATGTACTATGTATGTGGGATCCAATGCAACAAGAGATAGACATAATAATCAAAAGGCATAATTATAAGTAATAGATAGCATAATAACAATATGGCATGTATGAACAATGCTTAAGTAAATCATCCTTTACAAATCATTAATCTTACATAGAACATAATATATATAAGTGTGCGAAGAAACCTCAACCGACATAACATAAGACCAAGCAAGCTACAACTTGGAATCCCGATGTTAACCCTACACCAGAAGAAAGTAAGAAGTTACTTGAACCTCCTAATGACTAAGTGGATCCACTAAGTCTTGTGTGAATCGAGTACTTGCCTCTAATTCTTGGACTCGGGTACTCGCCTCAAGCCCTAATATTTAGGGTACTCGTCTCTTAGAGATTTGGGGAATTGCCTCTAATCCCTTCACCTACGGCATGTAAACATACTTTAACAACTTGCAATAAACATAGAGACATGACACGAGTAGCTCTTAACATCATTGACCTCAAATGGTGAGCCTAACTTTAATCATAAGAATTGGTCATCATCAACATTATCCTTTGCATTAACATTAACATCAAAGGCTCACAAGAGGTATAATCTTAGAAAAAGGGGCTTATCCAACCCCACAACATCATCAATATTTTCATGATTTAAGCACATCTTTAGAAGGATCGTAATCGTTATAGAGTCACTTGTATCATAACTCAACCAATAGATCATCAAAACTTAAAGAATTCTTAAAAAGGCATTTTATCAAATACATGGTGGGTGTGTAATGCTAGTGTAAAACCATGCAATTCAAGAGTGCAATAATGCCAGAATATTCAATGTAAAAGCTTCAATAGATATTTGATAACACCCTCAAGCAATATACATCAAAACCCTTCCTCAAATCTTATAATAGATCTTAGATTTATAGCTCATAATATGCTAGAAGCAGTTATAATTTCATAAACCCCAACATAGTGTGCAGTAATTTTCATAATAAATAAAACCCATCAGTAAATCAACTTTAAATCATGAAAATTTAGGTAAGAGGAAACTTGGGTGTCATGGGTAAAAGGGACCAATGAAAGGAACCCACATACCTTAGCTTTAGAGGTGAACTTAATTAAGATTGGAAATCGAGAATTGAAGCTTTGGTGCAATCCGTAAGATCCGAAGAGGGTTTTTGCACTTCAAATTTGAGAAAAATATAAGCCTAAGTGTTTGGGTGAGTATAGGGGAATGTCTTGTATGATATGAAGGCAAAATATGGCTAAGTATAGGCATTTTCAAGTGTGGGAAGGCTTAGGCCCAAGAGCCAAGGGTCTTGGACCAGACAACAAGAACTGGACAAAAATAACATAGAGGTGTGTCGTGCTAAGAACGCGCACTACGCACTGGTATTTGGCATTTTAAAATTTTAGATTTTGCTACGGTTGCTCTAAAATTCAGGTTATAATCATTTCCCACTCAATTTTTCCTCCTAAACAAGAATATGGAATCAAAATTTTGAAATAACGTAAGAATTTTTAGTTATATGAAAATTACGAGAGGCACATTTTCGAGTACTTTTTGGGGTCGTTATAATATCTCCCCCTTGGGAACATTCATCGCCGAATGTCAAAAAAACGTAGAAGAGAAATCATAAAGAGACCAGCCCCAACAAGAATGCAACAACACACATAAAACCCCCTTTTAAAAGTTCCAACATAAGTGTAAAATCACCATGAACCTTTTCAATGTAAACAAGAATGCACACAAATGACTTAGGGACTAGAACATGAGACATGAAATCACAAAAAGGGTTTGACATGATACCATATGCTTGAATAGAATGAAAGAGGTATGAATATAGTTTTTCTATGCCCGCTCCGACTCCTCGAGAGGCACTATCAACTTGGCTATTCTTCCAATGAGCCATGAAAAAAATTACGTCCTTATCAATCAACTTCTTCATCCCTTCCATCCATTACCTCCATCGGGACCTTCTCCTAAGCTAACTTATCCCCCACAACCTCAAAAGTTCTATGACACTAGAATCACCAATACATCCACTCAACCCAAAAGCATGAAAACCAGACAAACCATTACCATATCCCTAGGTAATTCCCATCCTTAAGCAACCTTACCAACCCTACTCTACATCCTACAAGGGCTCATAATTCTAAAATCAACTGTCAACCTTACCCACCTAGTCCACATAGTACCATAAACCACCATCTCCCCCTTGTGAGACAACCTCCACTCTACCATCTCTCCACCCAAAACTTCCAACTCTAATAAGACGGAATCAACGCCTCGCTTAGTCTAGACCTCTCTAACCAAAGAAGATCTGGAACCATCAAGAATACTACACCACCATGCTCAACTTCTTCCAACTTAACCCCCAACCTAGCCAACCGATGGACCTCTCTAATCACCTATTTGCCACCACCATCAACACATGCTAGACCATTTAGAGCACCAACAACAACATAAGCCTTGCTGGGGAAATTAATGCACACTCATATCACAATCCTTAAGGAGTTCTAACCACCTTCTTGTTATCTTCTACTCACACCTATCATATTTATCGAACAACCCCCTATCATTGAAGACTTGCAATACTGCCCACAAATAATTCACAAGCTCCAGTTAAATCAATGCACCACCACTAGGAACCACCACCAACATGTCAAGGTAGGATTTTAAGACCCTATTCATGAAACCCATAAACATAGCAGGTGCATAAGACAACCAAACAACTCCAAGAATACTTGAATGCTCACCCTTAGTTTGGAAAGACACTTAGGAACATCACCTACCCTTATCCTCACTTGGGGTCAAAACTCGAACAGAAGATCAATCTTAGAGAAGTGACTATCCTATTGTAGTTAACCAAAGATTGACCATCCTTAACCATCATATTACAACCTTACGGGTCCTACACTTATTAAAAGCATCATATGTATGTAACATTCCACCTAAGACCTCCAAACCCACCATGTCAAGCTCAACAAGACCATAAAACAACACCTCATGCAAATGGGGCAACCCCTATAGACCCCTCCTAGCCACAATAGATTCACATAACCCTCCGGGACACACACATGGGTCCTATTAGCACAAAGGAACAACACAAGAAATAACAACTCTTGTTCCTATCAAATCACCCTACTCAAAACTTCGTTCACAACATTGCCCTTACTTAGGGTCAACTAAGTCATAGGAGAAGCAATAGAAGGGAATCTATTCACAAACTCTGATAATAGCCCTCTAAGTCAAAGAAGCTCCTAATATCTGATGAAGTCAAGGTCTAGGCTGATCTCTAATCACCTTCGTCTTACTAGGGTCAACCTTAATACCATCACCCAGCACCACACAACCTAGGATGGCAACCTCTTACAACCCGAATTACTATTTCTCGTATTTAGCATCCAGCTTCCTTAAACTTGGTAGTACTACCCTCAAATGACTCACATGCACTTCCTCACTTAGGAAAACGAACCATCATACCAAGACCACTATAAACCTAATAGAACAAGGACTAAAGATGACGACTGCAACCCTTGGGGATCAATTGTACCTTAAGACAAGAAATGGACCTACCTCCTTCGCTACCACTTGACAACCTCCCACTCAAATACGGGCTCATTAGGGAATCGTTATGTAACTCTACGAGTCCTACCATCTATTAAGACACAACATGCATGCAACCATTCTATCCCAAGTATGATATCAAATCCACCACATCTAGTCCAACAAGCCACAAGGAAAGACATAATGCAATACGAACCCGGATCAACATCTATGAACCTTCTAGCAACAATACACTCAACAAAAAGGATATAACAACTCGAGACACACAAGCAGTCCACTAGCAACGAAAAGTAATAATGAAAGAAATAGTGAAACTCGGAGCGATCAAAAATAAAAACCTTCAACTTACCTTTCTCCGCCTTCCTCTTTGAAGTGGCTAGAAGAGCAAAGAACAATTGTTAAGGGGGGAAACTTACTCCAACTCTATAGAACGATTTAGAACATGAAGAAGGAAAGCATTTCCTAAAATGTCTCATAGTGTCCTACTCATAATTGTGGTGCACAACACAACCATGAATAAGACTCTAATCGATGCAGTGTGTTGGACTCCGAGGATCTAACAACCTAGTGCTCTGATACCATCTTTTTCATGACCCAAGCCTATGGCATAGATGTGACCGGCGAATGGGGAACCCAAAGGGACCTAAAACAAGCCTCATAGCAAATCATTGCACATCCTTGGTCGCGAAAGCAATTAGAATGACAATAAGAGATAAACATGAACAAGGGGAATTGGGACTAAGGGTAAACTTCCATATCATAAACATGAAGAAACAAGAGAATCAAGACTTATAGTATAGATATAACATATGTCCAACAACACCTCTACTACATAGATAAGAGCGGGGGCCAAGACAAGAAATCGGGCTCACCCTCATAGTAATGACAATAAGTACTCTAAAATATATATGATGTAGTCTAAGCATAAGCATGATAGAAGATAGATATTGTCCGCGGACATGAAGACTCACCAAAAGCTAGCTTGAACAACATGTCTAGCCACGTGGGGAGGAAGATGATCAATTGGAGGTCTGGTTCCTACATGGAACATCATGTAGGCATAGAGTATGCGTTAGTACATTTGAATGTACTAAGTATGTGGGATGCAATGCAACAAAAGATAGGCATCATAATCAAAATGCATAATTATAAGCAATAGATAACATAATAACAATGTGCCATGTATGAACAATGTTTGTAAATCATGCTTTACAAATCATTAATCTTACATAGAACATAATATATAAGTGTAGGAAGAAAATTCAACCGACATAACATAAGACTAAGCTAGCTATAACTTAGAATCCAGATGTTAACCCTACACTAGAAGAAAAGAGGAAGTTACTTGCTAAGGTGAACCTCCTATTGACTAAGTGGATCCACTAAGCCTTGTGTGAACTGGGTACTCGCCTCTAGTTCTTATACTCGGGTACTTGCCTCAAGCCTGGACTTGGGTACTCGCGTCAAGCTCAGACTTGGATACTCGCCTCAAGCCCTCATATTTAGGGTACTCATCTCTTAGAGATTTGGGGACTCGTATCTAACCCCTTCATCTATGATGGCACATAGTTCTAGGACTTGGAGACTCGCCTCTAGTCCACTCGGTGCTAAGTCTAATCCCATGGAATATATAAGATAATCATACTTTAACAACTTGCAATAAACATAGAGACATGGCACGAGTAGCTCTTAACATCAAGGACCTCAAATGGTGAGCCTAATTTCAATCATAAGAATGGGTCATCATCAACATTATCCTTTGCATTAACATTAAAATCAAAGGCTCACAAGAGGTATAGTCTTAGAAAAAAGGGACTAATCTGGTCCTAAAACACCATCAATGTTTTCATGATTTAAACAAATCTTTAGAAAGATCATAATCATCATAGAGTCACTTGAATCATCACTCAACCAGTAGATCATCAAACTTAAAGAATCCTTAAATAGGCATGTTATCAAATACTTGGCGGGTGTATAACGCTAGTAAAAACTATGGAATTCAATAGGGAAATCATGCTAGAAAATTGAATGTAAAATAGATACTTGGTAACACCCTCAAGCAATATACATCAAAACCCTTCATCAAATCTTACAATAGATCTTGGATTTATAGCTCAAAACATGCTAAAACAATCACAAATTTCATAAACCCCAACATAGTGTGCAGTGATTCTCATAATAAATAATACAAATGAATAAATCAACTTTAAATCATACAAATTTAGGTAAAAGGAAGCTTGGGCATCATGGGTGAAAGGGAGCCATGAAAGAAACCCACATATCTTAGCTTTGGAGATGAACTTAATGAATATTGGAGATGGAGACTTGAAGCTTTGGGTGCTATCCGTATGATCCGGAGAGGGTTTTGGCACTTGAAATTTGAGAGAAATATAAGCCTAAGTGTTTGAGTGAGTATTGGGGAATGCCTTTGTATGATGTGAAGGCAAAATATAGCTAAGTAAAGGTATTTTTATGTGTGGGAAGGCTTAGGCCCAAGACCCAAAGGCCTTGGATCGGACAACAAAAACTAGACAAAAATAACACAGAGGCATGTCGCACTAAGAACGCGCACTACACACTGGAATTTGACACTTTAAAATTTTGAATTTTGCTACGGTTGCTCTAAAATTCGGGCTAGACTCATTTCCAACTCAACTTTACCCCCCGAACAAGAATATGAAGTCGAATTTTCGAAATAATGCATGAAATTTTAGATATATGGAGATTACAATTCTAGCCACTTCTATGGCACATTTTCAAGCACTTTTTGGGGTTGTTCCAATGTATCTACTGCACGTACTTAATGCACATATATACTTATGTTTATAATATATGTATATATAGATATTTTATCCACATAGTGAAAATTCAAGAATTAAATAAAAAGGGCCTTTTAACTCAGTTGTAGAGTAACGCCATGGTAAGGTGTAAGTTATCAGTTCAAATCTGATAAGCAAATTTGTAAAACCCTGTCTAGTATTCACATTTTGATGGAAGAATTGTTTATTTTTTTAATAAAAAAGTAACTAACTAGATAATATATTATCATTATACTTAGTTATAAAGTTGAACATTTGTTTAGCCAATTTTCATTAGTATTAATTTAGGAATAATGAAAGTCACTTTTTGAATCACCTAATATTCCTGTATTCTATTGTACCAACCAAACTGATTCGAAATGTTAGAAATTAACAAAAGAAAAAGTAAGTGGACTTGAGCTATTGAATCATGACTATATCCGCTATTCAGATATTCAAATTTCATAGAGATGAAATTGGAGCAGTTGATTTTTTTATTTCATTTTTTTTGTTTTTAGACTTCACAAGAATTTGTCGATATTTCCTATTAAATCTTCTTGTTACTAGATTTTATATAGGAAAAATTATAGAAATAATTTGTTATTCTTTTTCTCTACAGAGAAACCTTTCTTCCAAAGCACACCATAAGAGCCATTAATTATTTTTCTTTGATTCAAGATAAAAGATTAATTTCATCCATAATATTAATTATATTAAGTAGATTATAGGGTTTGATGTCTATCTATCAGATTGTGACTTCATGTACCAAATATTTCAATATTGTTGCATCCGACTTTTTTTTGTTCCACCAATGTGATGAAGAATAAATCCAAGAAAGAGACTTTCACTTCTAGTCTCCTATTTATTTATTTATTTATTTATTTTGTTTATGGATTTTATAAAAGCAAAAATAGTAGATTATCTCTTTTTTTAACAGATAAAAGAATCTAAAAATAAATATTCGATCGAACTGTCTTTTTTCCATTGATCCGTAAAAAGATATACTCTGGGCATTTAGATTAATTTATATGAAGTATAGAAAGGAACCGTTTGGTCCTTGAAGAGTTCTTTCAAAACAAAGGATTGATTGAATTATCTTATTAAGACAATTCATGGTTCATATGCTTAGTTAGAAGGAATAATCTAATGGAGTTAATGAATTTACCTAGTCCAGTTTATGAGATAATCAATAAAGGATTTTTATCTTCGAAACAAATTGGAAAGGATAGTGCAAGAGAAAAATGATTGAATCTTCGCATGCACAAAAAAGAAATGAGGTGCTCAGAAATGGCCGAAATAGTTGAACAGGAAGATCGCTATGACTATAGCTATTGGTAAGTTTACTAAAGAGGAAAATGATTTATTTGATATTATGGATGACTAGTTACGGAGGGAGCATTTCATTTTTGTAGGGCTGGTCCTACTATTGCTCTTTCCTTGTGCCTATTTCGTTGTAGGAGGCTGGTTCACAAGTACAACCTTTGAAATTTCATGGTATATCCATGGATTGGCCAATTCTTGTTTGGAAGGCTGCAATTTCTTAATTGCCGCGGTTTCTACTCCTGCTAGCAGTGTGGCACATTCATTTGTTACTATGCGGTCCTGAAGCACAAGGAAATTTTACTCATTGGTGTCAGTTGGGGGATCTGTGGACTTTTGTTGCCCTCCATGGAGCTTTTAGCCTAATAGGTTTCATGTTTTTGTCAATTTGAGATTGCTCAATCTATTCAATTGAGACCTTAATATGCAATCACATTCTCTGGTACAATTGGCATTTTTTTATGTATTTTTTTTTATCCTATATGTCAGTCTGGTTGGTTCTTTGTACTTATTTTTTGTGTAGCAACTATATTTTGGTTCATCGTATTTTTTCATGGGTTTCATAATTAGACCTTGAACCCCTTTCATATGATAAGAGTTGTCAGAGTATTGGGCGCTGCTTTGCCATACTCCATTCATGGTGCTACCATAGAAAATACTTTATTTGAAGATGGTGACAGTGCAAATACATCTTTTAACCGAACTCAAGCCAAACAAACATATTCAATGGTCACTGCTAACCACTTTTTGTCCTAAATCTTTGGGGTGTCTTTTTTCAATATATGTTGATTACATTTCTTTACATTATTTGTACCAGTAACCAATTGATGAGTGCTCTTGGAGTAGATGGTCTAGCTTTGAACCTACGTGCTTATGACTTTGTTTCTAAGGAAATTCGCGGATCAGAAGATCTTGAATTTGAGATTTTCTACACCCAAAAATTACCAACTTGACCCTTAGCCCGAGTATCATATTTGGTTATTTACTAGAATCACTTTTTGGAGGGGAAGGGTGGATTTGTAATGTGGATGATTTAGAAGATATAATTGCAGGACATGTATGGTTAGGTTCCATTTGTATACTTGGTAGAATTTTGTATATTTTAACCAAACCCTTCGCATGGGCTCGATGCGCACTTGTATGGTCTAGAGAGGCTTACTTATCTTATATTTTAGGGACTTTAAACGTCTTTTGTTTCATTGCTCGTTGTTTTGTCTTGTTTAATAATACCGCTTATCCTAGTGAATTTTATGGGCCTACTAGATCAGAAGATTCTCAACCTCAAGCATTTATTTTTCTAGTTAGAGACCAACATCTTGGGGCTAAAGTGGGATAAACTCAAGGACCAACTTGTTTAGGTAAATATCTGATGTGTTCCTTGACCGGAGAAGTCATTTTTGGAGGAGAAACTATGTGTTTTTAGGATCTACGTACTCCATGGTTAGAGCCTCTAAGGGGTCCAAATGGCTTAGACTTGCGTAGGTTGAAAAAAAACATACAACCTTGGTAGGAATGGCGTTCCGCGAATATATGACTCATGCTCCTTTAGGTTCTTTAAATTCCATGGATAGTGAAGCTACCGAGATCAATGCAATCAATTACGTCTCTCTTAGAAGTTGGTTAGCTACCTCTCATTTTGATCTAGAATTCTTCTTCTTTGTAGGTCATTTGTGGCACATAGGAAGGGATCGTGTAGCGGTAGCATGATGTGAAAAAGGAATTGATCAGGACTTTGAACCTGTTCTTTCCATAGCCCCTCTTAAATGGTATGAGATAGGAAGATTCAATGCTTGAATGAGTACAAATTACTTTGATTCAATCATACATCTTGGACTCAACTTAAGTATTCCTTTCTACTTTTTTTTTCAACTCATTTATTTTATCTAATCTATTTTTCTGGCTTGGCTAGGTGGGATAGCCGAGCCATTCCCTTCTCTTTCGGATAGCAAATTAGGCAAATCACTAAAGAAAAAAATCTATTTAATTAGCAAAAAAAGAGAGAGAGGAATTCGAACCCTCAATAGTTCTTTGTTCAAAACTATACCGATTTTCAAGACCAGGGATATCAACCATTCAACCATCTCTCTAAAAGACTATTTTATTTTATTCCCTCGAATAGAACATGGCTATAGAGGTGGATACCCTTATATCTGTAGAAAGATTTCAAGTGCGAATTCGTTGGTCGAGCTATCTATCCATATATAGATATATGATCTAGCATGTCCATTTGTGAAATAAAAAAGAAATTCCATTTCCTCCCGTCCTACTCTATGTACGAATAAAGCGCGAAAGGGGGAGCAGTAATAAGTCATATAGAATTAATGGGTTCATTATAAAGTAAAATTCCTTGATGACATATTTTATCACAATATATATTTTTGGATGATAGAGGGATCAAATGGTATATAGTTTATTTATTGGTAGCTTGGAGGATTAAAAGCATGACTCTTGCTTTATAATTGGCTATTTTTGTATTAATTGCTACTTCATTAATCTTATTGATTAGCGTACCCGTTGTATTTGCTTCTCTTTATGGCTGGTCAAGTAACAAAAATATTATATTTTCTGGTACATCTTTATGGATAGGATTAGTCTTTCTGGTGCGTATCCTTAATTCTCTTATCTCTTGAACCTATTCACTGCTGATCAAAATCCAAAATAACCCCCTAATTTGTCTCGGTTGTGAGACATATTAAATTTGAATCTAAGTCACCAAAGAAAATGCAAGTCAAATGAAGAAAACAAAAAAAATTAGAGGGGGATCAAACTTCTTGAAGAAAAAGAATACAATTAACAAAATAATTGAACTCGTTTCGAAGAGAATATGTGTTCCGACACTGCACAAATAAGATCCGGCTATATATCATATCTGTGGCTACATATGTGTATCAAGAACAAACAAACGCGGATATGGTCGAATAGTAAATTTCTCTTTGCCAAGGAGAAGATGCTGGTCCTATTCCCGCTATCCGCCCAAAATCCAAGATAAAGTCATCTTTTTACTATTTATTTTTATTGTTTATTTCATAAATATTATTAAATATATACTTACATTAAGAAAATTTAAGGAGTTGATATAGTTGGCCATGTATCCCTCCCCTACGTTTTCTTTCGCCTTCCACCCCCCAATAAGCGGAAGGCGAGAATTAATTATTAGTTACCGAAACAAGATGTTGTATCAATCTCTTTCTATTTGTATTTGTTGAAAATTTCAATTCAATTTAATTTAAGTAGAAAATTATCTTTCTTCCTCCATTCACACGTATTTCATACATCGGATTGTTGATAAAAGAATCATGATATGGAATAATATAATTAAGCACTTACAATGATAAAATTAAGAACAAGAAATCCCAAATTCTTTACTAGAAATAACAAAATAATATTTTTGATGTAAAAATCACACAGTGTGAGGTCACAAAATGCTTCTCTATTATCTCATGTGTATCTTTGTCAAAAAAAACCTAAAAACCTATTAATAATAAGTAAAATACAAGTCTAAAACAAAATATGAAAACTGGATTCAGTAGGCTTTAAGATCGAGGTTACGGGCCGTACAAAGTTCTACTCCCGTACCTGGGCTTCGTATTCTTCAATATTCAAAAACTCGCTTCACTTCTATAAAACCTTTTTATGGGCCGTATTCAGACTTATGGCCCGTATAGGGTTTTGGCTAATAACTTTCCAAGAAACTCCAATTCTGATCCTCAAGGCATGAAACCTAATCCACGACTCTATGGTACGTCTGACAGTTCATGGATGCAACTTCAGAAAATATACCCTTCATTGGATCTCAACTGCAAAACCCCTCTACGGCTTGTGGAAGTATCCACGACTAGTAGTGTGTGTCAC
>JAOTQR010018752.1:0-17288 GCA_025774065.1 Solanum ossicruentum
TTTGTGACGAGGGTGTCCAGGAAACAGCCTCTCTACTTCTATGGTAGTGGTAAGGTCTGCATACATTCTACCCTCCCTAGTCCCCACTTGTAGGATTATACTGAATATGTTGTTGTTGTTGTTTGTAATAAATCAATATTTCATAAAAGCCCAACATAATTTATACTTATAAATGATAATAAAAGATACACATAGATAATACAACTTGAAAACATGTAATTTTCATAAAAATGGAGATTGGGCTCCATGGGTGAAAGGACCCAATAGATAAAACCCACATAGCTAAATTTAGGAATTATTTGATATAGACTTGAAGCTTGAATGAAGTTCTTCAGATCCGAAATTAATCTTGGGATACTTGAATTTGGATGAAATATATGGTTAAGGCTTGGAGAGAGTTTTGAGAGTGTCTTATGTGATATAGAGTTGAAAAATAGCTTAGTATAGGTGTTTTTATGCATACATGGGCATGGGGCCAAGACCCTAATGCCTTGGGCTAAAACAGAAAAATTAAGGAAGTGATAACACTGCTCCACGATAGGTCCACATCGAGGACCAACGCGAACGCCCACTATTTTGTGAAAAGTTGGCAAAAATCATTTTTCGCTATAGGTCTTCTAAAACCAAGGTAATAACCATTTTCCACTTAGTTTTTCCCTTGATCAAGACCTTTGATATCATTCACGAATTTTGAGATTTATAGAAATTACGATTATGGGCATTTTTGAAGCACATTTTTTGGGTGATTTTGGGGCGTTTCACTAACTCACTTCCTTCTTCTTCTATTTCACCCTTTTGCCAACCACCCTTAACATAGCTTTTTGGCCTGTGTTGAGGTGCAACATATTCGTCCTTAGAACTAGGGCCACTATTGGTAGCCACCCTCAACTTAGGCTTTTTGCCTCAGCCAAGGTGCACAATGTTCAAGGAAGGACCAGGGGTAATTTTGCCATTTTACAACTAACAAAGTTAGGTTAACCAGGAGTTTTCAAAGAATAGGTACATGTCAAGTTCAAACATTAGGAAAAAAAATGGGTTATATTACTATTTTGGTTGGTTATTCTAAGCTAAGTGGACTATTAAGAACAATGGCCTAAGATCCTTTCCTAATCCAATCAATCTACAATCTAACTTAGAGTAATAGGGTAAGTTCTGAATTAGCACAAAACACATGAATCTATCAAATTAAGCTCACAGTCACATGGTACTGCATACATTATCAACAAAAGACTCTCAGATCATGTTTCTTATATCTATGTACCCTCACTTATCAAAACAGACATTGTCACACACCTAAACATGAGTGGTTGCTGTCTAATTACTAATAAAAAATTTTGGTGGGCATCATTTTTCAAACAAAATAAAAAACATTCTATATGCCACGAGTATTGTTACTATATGTTATAAATATTATCTAAACATTCTATACGTGCCTATTCAACAGAAAGTAAATATCCATGGGATAAATGAATACTGGCAAGAAAACACCAAGATAAAAAATTCGGGTAGTTATGCACCCAAGCTACTTAGGCTAAAGTAAGAACCATAACTACCCACACACCATCGAAAAAGATGTGCAGTATCCCGAATGCATAATATCAAAATGAAATAACACATAAGGGGTCAAAAAGCATACACGGACGCCAAAGTGCTAGTGTGTGACTGAGTCTAGCCACCCTCCTCCTACTGGCTGGTCTGCACAATAGTAGTACTCTGTCAAGAGGGGCCAACTCTCACCTACTCGATTTTCTCAGGACAAGCTTGAGCTCCTACTGATCTGTGAGCCTCGGATGCACGTCTCTCTCATCTAACTCATCATCCACTATGTAGGGTCTCTTCCCGAGGGAAGATTGGATAGACTCATCAAGAGTAAATAAATCAACCACCGACATGATTTTCTGCCAAAATACAACACTTTTGATTCTTAAAACTTAGGATTTTTTGTGTTCTTAATGCGATATTTATGGGTTTTATGTCGTTTTGTGTTTAGATTTTTAAGATTACAGGTTGTCCATGATTTAGGGAAAAATATGAGAAGTTACTAGTTTTTGCTATTGTATGAGACCATATAAAAGTCGTAGAGCATTCTATAAGTCGTAGAGGTGTTTCGTGGGGATTTTAAATGAGGGGACAAGTTTTTGAAGTGAAGTCTACAAACAAGCAGACGAGTCATGGAGTGATTTACGAGTTGTACACCACCTTTTGTACCCTGAGGATCAGAGAAGTGGACTTGCAGGAAATTCATGCGACGAAACCCCCTTTGTGGGTCGTAAACCACTTTATGAGTCATGAAATGTATCATAGAAGAGAAGTCTAAAATTTCGATAGCTGATTATGAGACCCCGACTATAACCCATTGAAGACACTACGAGTTGTAGAGTGCTTTCGTGGAGTTTGCCAACCAATTTTCCTAATTTGTTTAGACTTGTTTTTACTTATTATCAATGGGTTTTTATGTTAATTTTCAAGAGTTCTGGCTGGTTCATGTGAGTTTTTAGTAGTTTTAGGTTTTTTGCTCAGCGAAATCAATATTCTAAAAGTGAAAATTGTGAGAGAGTCTTTGAAACAATTGTACTTCAATTCAATCTTCAAGCTTGTGATTTTCATTGACATTAGATTTGCTTGATCTTAATTCAATTGTATATGGGTTTAATTATCACTTCTCAATTCATAATCTCTCATCTACATATACAATAAGTAGCTAAATTTACAACTAGGGTTGTGGAACCATGGAGAACTAACAAAATAAAATAGGACAATTAACAATTCTTGGAAGGTGTATATGCATGTATTAATTAACTCTCTTTGTTTTGCATGTTTTCTAATGATGGCTAACATTAGAACTCTCCCAGTGTTGCTGACTGGATCAAGGTAGTAATGAATAAGAAAAGAGATTAATTAATAAGATTCAATATATGTGTTCTCGTCTAATCAACCAAACTGGGCCAAGGGGAGGTTGTACTTGGACTTATAGGTAATCGTTAGTAATGCACACTCTGGAGATTGTCTGAGATTGTCAAAGTCACATAGTGAAATTTGCCTCTCACCTTTGACCAAAGGGCTTGGTAGACTTAAATTACTTTCCTGCAAGCTATACACTAGATACGAATGAGGTCATCTGGGGATTTCGAGTTGGGGAATCATGGGGAACACAATATCCTAGTTTCTCTCTATTATTGATTTTTCTCTTGTGACGGTTAGTTAGTTTATTTTTTCATTGATTATTGCAAACCTTCCTTCTTTTAGGGAATTGAGTCGGTTAACTACTCGGATCGCATATTGGTGAATTTATCTGGAGTCTATGATTTTGCGCCATTGCCCGGGGAATATGGCTAGAATTAGTAAATTCATTAGTAATCGAGTGTTAATCCTTAGTTCCCTCTATTTTACTTTTCTTTTTGTTTTTGTTCTTTGCAGGGTGTACGAGTAGGGTATGCCCAACACTCAGACTCAAGGCAGGCCCTTAACACCATTTGATCCTGATATCCATTGAACTAAAACAATAATGGCCTAAGACAACACCAATAATGTGGCTAATGCAAACCTGGATCAGAACAATAATAATGATGAAAGGAATAAGAACCAACCTCCTTTGGAGAACATTCCACAACCTCGAGAATTCAACGCCAATGCTTACTAGTGGAATTAGTATAAATTGACCCCATGGTTGTGGATGTGACTGAAGCTATTGTGTTGCCACCACTACCGACAAACAGAAAGTTCACAGTCTCTAGCGGGTTACTTTAGATGCTGCAGAACCGTGGGCTATTTGCGGGCTTACCATTAGAGAATCCACATAGTCACTTGCACAATGTTGTATTCGTTTGTAAGAGTGTGATGAAGACACAAAATCTATCCATGGAGCCGTGGAACTTCGTGTCTTCCCATTGTCTCTTACGGGAAATGTTGCAGTATGGCTATCTAAGTTTCCATAGAGTTCAATCACCAGCTAGGAAGATTTACAAAAGGACTTTTTAGGGAGGTACTTCCCCAGATCGAAGAATCTCAAGTTAAAGGACCAGATCAACAACTTCGAGCAACTTCTTGGTGATTCGGTAAGCACTACATAGGAGCGACTTACAAAATATTTGAGGAACATACCTGACCATAAGATAGTTGATGACACCTTGGTGGAGATCTTATACCACACCCTTGATGAGAAGAGTCAGGCCTATGCTAACACTATCATGGGGGCATGTTTCTAGATCGACCATTTGCAAGGATTATAGAATGCATGGTGCAAGTGGTCAAGACAAATCCTGCATGGGGGCAGCGGAACAGGGCTTCCACAAAGTATTCATATGCTATCAGTGTAGGGTTAGAGCAAGCCAAAATTAATGAAGGAATTATGCAGTGGCTTGGTCAGCTTCGCACAAGCATAGATGTGGCAATAAAGCATAACCGAGAAAGAGTGAATGTAGTAGTCCACCAACCCCCATATGCACCCATGTACGAGGAGCCATAATTGAGGAGGACACATATTTTGTGAATGATCAGATGGGGGGTCTCCGAACCAATGTCCAAGGGTCCAATTAGGAGTATTGGTGCCAAGGCCAAGGAAACCGACTTTAGGTCAATCTAGTACCAATATATTTCTTTGGTCCAACGCCCAAGGGTCCAATCAGGAGTATTGGTGCCAAGGTCAAGGAAACTAAGGTCAGAACTTTGGCAGAGATGGAGCTTACTGAGATAATTGTGGAGATTATTATGATAGGAACAGGGGTATAGATGCAGATTGAGGTAATATACAAGGCTTCAGAAATGGTCCTTATGTGCCACCACAAAATCGCAATAAAGGAGATGGAAATTCTAGAATTGAGGAGATGTTTGATCGCCTATTGAAGAAGGCTGAGACACAGGATGAGACCCTAAGGATCATGAAATCAGATATTTTAAGCACTTATCAAAAGATAGTCTCATTCTGTGGCTACCAAACAACTGGAATATCAATTCGGTCAAGTGTCAACTCAGTTGAATAAGTATCAGAGGGGTACATTACCTAGTAATATAGTGCAAAATCTAAAAAATGAAGGGTAGTGTATTGAGGTCACCACTAGTGGTGGAAAGAGCATAATTGACTCTCCCATGTGGGTTGATGTGGATGATGTTCATGAAGAGATAGTTGTAGTAAAGGATGCAGATGAATGAGATAATCGTGGCAAGTATAGGGTGAGTGAAGCAACTGAAGCGCCTCTGAGGTTTAAGCCCGTTCCTTCGCCTCCTCCTCCCTTCCCTCAGAGACTTAAAAAGAGAGAGGTGGAAGGCAAATTCAAGAACTTTCTCTCCATGCTAAAGCTTCTTTCCATCAACATCCCTCTCATCGAGGTTTTAGAGAAAATGTTGGGCTATGCGGAGTACATGAAGGACTTGGTCACCAAAGAGCACATTGTAAGTCAAGAGCTTTTTCAAGAGCTCTCTCAACAGCTTTAGCATTGTAGTGCTGTCACTATAAAGTCCTTGGATCAAAAGTGTGAAGATCCAGGTGGTTTCAAATTATCCTACACCATTGGAGATATAGAGTTTGCAAGGGTCATATGTTACTTAGGTGCCGGTATCAATCTGATGCCCCTTGCGATGTACAAGAAGCTTGGATTAGGAGCCCCTACTCCTACTAGCTGCGATTACTGATGGCAGATTCAACGGTGAAGAAACCTGTGGGGATACTCTATGATATGCCGGTTAAAGTGAAAAAATTACTATTCCCTGCAGACTTTGTGATTCTAGACTGCGAAGATGACTTTGATGTCCTAATCATCTTAGGAGGACCATTCCTAGCCACTAGGTGAGCCCTAATAGATATGGAAGCCGATCAACTCAGCTTTAGGTTAAATGATGAAGTTGTCTTTGACATCTTCCATGAAGCATCCAGATGAACTGAAGAGTGAAGTTTGGGCAATTGGTGAAGTATGAGTAACCAATTTGTCTAAATCATGCCGCGACAATAAATCAGGTGCTACTTGGGAGGAAACCCAAGGTTTTTGATGTAAAAAGTCTAGTTATAGCTTTATTTTCTTTTTTTTGATTCATAGGTAGTTTATGTTCTTCAATTTGATTGTAACTATGGACATTGGGTTGGTTGCATATAAGGTAACAATGTATTTTATGAAGAGTATCCAAGTGCAAGACTAAGTCACCAAATTCAACTGAGAAAAGCATCTAGTTGAGTCTCTATGAATAGGTCTAAGAGTCTTAAAGCAGTTTATGACTCGTATCCCCTCTCGTAGAGATTTCTAGTGAGCAGGTAAATTATGCACTCTACTCCATGAGCCAACTTTATGATTTGTAGATCAAACTACTATCACGACCTAAGCCTAGGGACTAGACATGACACGACGAATGGGGATCCCAAAGGAACCCCCAAACAAGCCTCTTAGCATATCATTACATATCCTCAGCTGCGGAAGAAATTGTACATCAACAACAAATAGAAAAAAGGGGAACGGGGCTAAGGGACGTAGTTGATACCTTAGAAACATAGAAAGTTAAAGCATTGTATTAATATATCATAATGTTCCAACAACACCTCTAATACATAGATAGGAGTGGTGGCCAAGACAATCTTCAGGATCACCCCTCAAAGTCGTAAGTTTCCAACATAATAAGAGTCAATACATAGAATAAATTCAAAAACATGTCCTCTGAGCTGAGGACTCACTAAATTTGTTTGAAAGATAGTACTAGGCATGTGGAGGAGGAAGATGATCAAGAGGAGCTCCAGTTCCTACATGGTAACATCATGTAGGCATAGAGTATGCATTAATATGCTTGAATGTACTAAGTATGCAGGATGCAATGCAACAACAAATAGATAATATAGGCAAAATGCATACTCATAAGCAATGGATAACATAATAATAATATGATATATGTGAATGATGCTTAAAGTAAAACATTCTAATATAGAACATATTACATCTGTAGAAAGAGACCATCATCATAGACTAAGCAACTTAGTCCTTGGAATCCAAGGTAAACCACCCGTTAGAGGTATTTAAGGTATCAATCCCTCAATTTGGTTAATTGGTTTACCAACTCCCATCAAGGTGTTTGAGGTATCGACCCCTCAACTTGGTTGATGGGTTTAACACCTCTTATCAAGGTGTTTGAGGTATCAACGCTTCAACTTGGTTAATGGGTTTACTATCTCCCATCAAGGTGTTTGATGTGTCAACCTCTCAACTTGGTTATGGTCAACTTACAACATTAAAGATACCTTTCATGAAATTAACTCACATATAAACATTTCTTTCATCAACGTAAAATTACTTAGTTCATAAGACATATAATAGAATCATTAATAGCTCAATAGTTCAAAATTGGACATTTTATCAAAAACTTGACGGTGTATAATGCTAGTTTATGTTCACGCAATTCAAGAGTGAACTCATGTAAGAAAACTTGAAGTAAATCAACCCACCAATACTTGGTAATACACTCATGTAAGATACATCAAGATCCTCCGTCAAATATCAAGAGAGACCTTAGTTCTATAGCTTAAAATATGCATAATCATAATAGGCAAGTGATCTCATGCCATGGAATTAAGATGAGTAAACATGTGTTTTCAATCACACTTTCATGAAACCCCAATATCGTATATGATCATAATCACTAATGAATAATACCTTTAAGCAACACAAATTGGGAACATGTAATTTTCATAGAAATGGAAGATTGGGTACAATGGGTGAAAGAACCCAACGGTTGATACCTATATACATTAGACCTTGAGTCTCTTGAAATTTAGTAAAGAATGGAAGCTTGGAATGGAGTCTTGAAATCCAAAATTGTTGTTGAGCTTCCTTGAATTTGTATCGGGGTCATGGTAGAGGCTTTTGAGAGGATTTGAGTGTGTATTCAAGTTGAGATTAATGAGTTTGATCCTTTGGAATAGCGTTTAAGTCGTATGGGGAGGTTAATGTAGCATTGGAAGTCTAGAAAGGTCATTAGAATAAATTAAATTCACGAAAGCGCTATCAGTGAACGGATGGAAAAATTCGCAAAGTGATGCCCCATTGAGGCCTACACGGGTCGTGTGGCACTCCACGGGTCATGTGGAGTTCCCGTGAGATGAGACTTTCTCAAAAAATTGAATGTTAGAACACTTAGAAAAATTAATGTCATCATTACTTTGACGGGAGCCCTCACGGGTCGTGTGGTGCTACACAGTCAATGTAGTGGTCCCGTGAAGATGGTCGTGGCACAAAGCTTAGCCTAGAAACTCCCCCCATACCCACTCTTCCTCACTTGATCACACTCCACAAATAGCCACACGGTGAGTGGAAAGCCACACAGCTGATGCCACTCGTGCACCATTCCCTAGACAAAAAATGGTCTTTTCCTGCTCAAGGCAGCCTAGACGGCCCGTCCATGGCCCCACTGTCCGTCAAGTTGCCCCTGTGGTTTCACTGCACAGGAGGGTCTCACAAAAACAGTCATAACTCCTTCATCCGAACTCGAAATGAGGTGGAACCAAGTGCATTGGAAGGATAACTCAAACGGCTTTCATTTGACATGTTGAGGGTTGTCTAGTTCTTTGTATGCTAAAATGTATGCTCGATTAAATTTGACCATGGCACAAACCAACACCAAAAACTCAATTCCTAAGGAAGTCTTGAACTTGTCTAAGTACTAGAAGTCTCCCACGACCCTAATACACTCCCAATCTAACCAAATGAGGCTTGAAACATGGATACACAAAGCATGAAGTTACATGGTGTCACAACATCACCCCCTTGGGAACATTCATCCCTGAATGTCAAAGAAATGTACACAAGGAAAGAAATCATGAAGATTTTAACCCAACATGGATGCAACAAATGAACTTAAACATTATTTTCAAAATGTCTCAACATGAATATCAAAAATCACCATAACTTGTCAAGATAAACATGGATGCATGCAATGACATAAAGGCAAAACCTTAAGACTTGAAATCACATAGAGGTCTTAGATTAGTACCTTAAGCTTGAGTAGAGTGGAAGATATATATATATCACCTTTGCATGTCCGCCTCGGCTTCCTTTGTGGCACCTTTAACTTGTTGGTTCCTCCAAAGGACCTTAATAGAAGCTGCATCTTTGTTTCTCAACCTCTTCACTTACCTGTCCAAGATTTCTACCGAGACCTCTTCATAAGTCAAATTGTTTTTGACATCACCCGCAACATCTAGAGGCACAATAGTACTAGCGTCACCCACACACTTCCTCAACATATACACATGGAAGTCCGGATGAACCATATGCATATTATTGGGCAATTCCAACTCATAGGCCACCTTGCCTATCCTTCTCAACACTCAGTAGGGACTCACAAATCTAGGGCTTAACTTACCTTTTTTGCCAAACCGGACCACACCCTTCATGGGTGAGACCTTTAAATAGACTCAATCACCAACTTTGATTCAATATCCCTTCTCCACATCAGTGTAGGACTTTTATTGACTTTGGGTGGTTTTCAATCATTCTCTAATCATCCTTACCTTCTCAATGGCCACCATAACCAAATCCGGACCTAACAAGTCCATCTCCCCCATCTCAAACCATCCAACCGGGGACCTACAACACCTTCCATAAAGAGCCTCAAAAGGAGCTATACCAATGCTAGCATTGGTAGCTATTATTATAAGCAAACTCAATTAGTAGAAGATGATCATCCCAACAACCCTTATACTCAATTACATAATCCCTACGCATATCCTCAAGAGTTTCGATAGTTCTTTCAGCTTGGTTATCCGTTTGAGGGTGAAAGGTTGTACTAAGCTTAACCTTAGCACTAAGCCCTCTTTGGAAGGACCTCTAAAAGTGTGAAGTGAATTGAGCACCACGATATAATGAAATAGACAAGGGAAACCCATGCAATCTCACCAAATCATGGATGTACAATTTACCATAGTGTTCGGCAGCATATGTAGTCTTAACCAGTAGGAAATAGTCGACTTTTTCATCCTACCAACCATAACACAAATATAATCAAAACCCATTCTAGTCTTACATAATCCAACCACAAAATTCGTGTTAATTTCCTCCCACTTCAAAGTAGTAACCTCTATGTCTTGGGCTAGGCCACCTGACTTTTGATATTCGGCTTTGACTTGGTGGCAATTATGGCAACTGGATACAAATTTAGCAATGTCTTTCTTCATACCTCCCCACCAATACACCTCTCTCAAATCCCTATACATCTTTGAAGAACTGGGGTGAATGGAATAGGAAGAATTATGTGCCTCATCAAGAATCTTCTCTCTTAAGCCGTTAACACTAGGCACACACAAACTACCTAGGTACCTAAGGGCACCATCTCCCCCTTGGGGGAAAAACTCCACCTTACATCTCTCACCAAAGCCTTCAACTCTAGCAAAGCGTGGTCAAGATCTTGCTTTTCTTTTACCTCCTTGATCAACGAAGATTTGGAACCATCAACAACCACTACTCCACCATTATTAACCTCCTCCAACCTAACTCCTAATCTATCCAACCAATGGACCTTTCTGGCCACCTCTTTGCCCTCATCCACAACATGTGCAAGGCTACCCATAGACACCCTACTCAAAGCATCGGCTACAACAATAGCCTTACTGGGGTGATAATGCACACTGATATCATAATCCTTAAGAACCTCTAACCACCTTTGTTATCTCAAGTTAAGCTTTTTATAGGTGAATACATATCAGAGACTCTTATGATTGGTAAACACATCAGCATGCACCCTATACAAATAATGATGCCAAATTTCAAAGCAAAAAACATGGAGGCCAATTCAAGATCATGTGTAAGGTAGTTCTTTTCATGCACCTTGAGTTGTTTAGAGGAATAAGCTATTACCTTACCATTTTGCATAAAAACACTACCCAAACCAATTCAGGAGGCATCACAATACACAACAAAGCCTTCCAATCCTTACGGTAAAGACAAGATGGGAGAGGAGACAAGTTTATCCTTCATAGTTTGGAAAATCTTTTCACACTTATTGGTGTAAAAAAATTAGCTTTTTTTTTTAGTCAACCTAGTCATAGGAGAAGCAATAAAAGAGAACCCATTCACAAATCTCTGTTAATAACCTGCTAAGCCCAACAAGCTTCTAATATCCAATGGGATCAAAGGTCTAGGCCAATGTCTATCACCTCCTTTTTTAGATCCACCTTAATCACATCCCCCGACACCACATGACCTAGAAAGGTCACCTCTTGCAACCAAAACTCCCACTTCTCATACTTAGCATACAACTTCTCTTCCCTCAACCTTTGTAGCACCACCCTCACATGACTTACATGCTCCTCCTACTATGCGGAAAGATCAAAATTTTATTAATGAAGGCCACAACAAATGAATCAAGGTAGGATTTGAAGTCCCTATTCATAAGATCCAATGAAGATAGCCGGTGCATTGGTTAATCCAAAAGACATAACCACAAATCATAGTATCCATACCTAGTCTGGAAGGCCGTCTTGGGAAAATCACACTTTCTCACTTTCACTTGATGATACCCGAACAAAAGATCAATCTTACAAAAGTGACAAGCCCCTTGAAGTTGGTCAGAAAGATCGTCAATCCTTGGTAGAGGGTACTTATTCTTGCGGGTGATTCTATTAAGTTGCCAGTAATCAATAGACATCCTAAGAGAACTATCGTTCTTCATAAATAGCACCGGTCCACCCCAAGGTGATTTGCTAGGCCTAATAAAACCCTTCTCCAAAAAATCCTTTAATTGGTCTCTCAACTCCTTCAACTCCACCGGGGCCATATGGTAAGGAGGAATAGAAATAGTTTGAGTGTCCAGAAGGAGATCTATGCCACAATTGATTTACCTTTTGGGAGGAACACTGGGAAGGTCATTTGGGTTCACATCTACGAACTCATTAACCATCAGAACTATCTCTTTGAGAAGGACTTTAGACTCCACATCCCTAACCCTCACAAGATGATAGAGACACCTCTTAGAGATCAACCATTGGGCTTTAATGCAAGAAATAAGCCTACCCTTGACTACCATATCATGAATCTCCTACTCAAGGACGGGTTCATTGGGGAATTAGAATTTGAACCTATGGGTTCTACAACCAATAAAGGCATAGTATACATGCAACCAATCCATATCCCAAGAATAATGTCAAAATCCAACATGTCCAACTCAACAAAGTTACATGGCAATATTTTATGAAAAATGCAAATGGGACAAGCTTTAAAGACTCTCTAGCAATAATAGATGCACCAATGGGAGTAGATACTTCATATGGCTCATATAACAACTCAGGAAATGTTTTGGCAACAAAAGAGGTAACAAAAGAAAGAGTGGTACTCAGGTCAATCAATGCACGCACATCAAAAGCAAAAACGTTTAACATACCGGTGATGACATCAGGAACCTCCTCAACACCTTGCCTCCCATGAAGAGCATAGAAGCGATTGTTTCTTGGGGCAACACCTTATTGGCCTTCCCTTTCTAAAGGAATCGCATTTGCACCTCGGCCTTCTGCACGAACATCTTTACCCTTGTTTTGATTATGAGGACAATCAATCTTCCTATGACCAACTTCACCACAACCATAACAGGCATTGGTGTTCCTCAAACATGAGCTTCTATGAGACCTACCACACTTTGGACATATAGAATTGGGTGACACACCACTATTTCCTTGGACCCTTGGGTTGTCATTGACAAACCTTCTATTAGAAACATGAGTAGACCCTTGGCCTTGATGAAACCGACCACTTTTGAGACCTTGGAACTTTCCAACAAAATGGGCCCTCTTGGCCTCATTATCCCTTCTCTTTTCAACTTCTCCCCCTCTAATTGTTTTGCATAAGTTAGTAGGTAGGACAAATCCATGTCACTAATCAACATAGCGGCACGACACTCCTCATTCACTAATTCAAAAACCCCCATCACAAACTTATTCATCTTAGACCTCGGGTTGACAACCAAGTGTGGATCATATTTAAAGAGTTGGTTGAATTTAGGGCATACTTCCTCACATTCATAGATCGTTGCTTCAAATTCATGAACTCTATCATTTTTGCATCCCTAAGCTCAAGAGGGAAGAACCGGTTGAGAAATGCTGCCTTATACTCCTCCCATAGTATCACATTATTTTTCCCCTTCTCCTCCTTTCATTGAGTAAACCATATTTGGGCCACCCCCTTGAGTTGGTATGCGGCTAACTCCACCGTCTCTTCCGATCTAACACCCATGATAGTCAACATTTTCTATACCTTATCCACAAATTCTTAATGGTCCTCATCCATCTTATACCCATGGAACTCCGGTGGATTCATCCTCATAATGTCCCTTACCTGAGATGCCGAAGTAGGAGTATGAGGGGCTTGGACCCTTGATTGATTTGATTAGCCATGGCTTGAGCTAGCTAGGTGAGAGCATACCGGAGCTCTCCATGAGCCGATTATTCTTTGGGAGTGTGCGAATTTCTTCCTCTTGTGTTAGGCATGATCTAAAAATGGAAAAGAACATTCATTAGAGGGGAAACCTTACCTTACATCTATAGCATGACATAGATCATGAAGAAGAAAATTTCCTCAAATGTCTCATAGTATCTTACTCATAGTTGTGGTGCATAACACAGCTGTGAATAAGACTCTAATCAATGTAGTGTGTTGGACGTCGAGGACCATTGACAATATACTATTCTGATACTAAATTTTTCACAACCCAAGCATAGGGACTAGACATGACATGGTGAATGGGGATCCTGAAGGAACCCCCAAAAAAGCCTTTTAGCATATCATTATACATCCTTGGTCGCGGAAGCAATTATACATCAATAATACATAGAAATAAGGGGAATCTGGCTAAGGGACATAGTTGATACCATAGAAATATAGAACGTCAAAGTATGGCATTAATACATCACAATGTTCTAACAACACCACTAATACTTAGATAGGAGCAGGGGAAAAGACAATCTCCAGGCTCACCCTCATGGTCATAGGTTTCTAACATAGTAAAAGTCAACATATCGCATAAATTCAAAGAAACATTTCCTCGGAGTTGAGGATTCACCAACTTTCTTTGAAAGATAGTACTAGCCATGTGGAGGAGGAAGATGATGAAGTGGAGCTCTGTTTCCTACATGGTAACATATTTTAGCCATAGAGTATGTGTTAGTACCTTTGAATATACTAATTACGTAGGATGCAATGCAACAATAGATAGACAACATAGGCAAAGTACATACACACAACCAATGGATAATATAATAATAAAATGACATATATGAATGATGATTGAAGTAAAAAATGCTTATATATAACATATTGCATATGTAGGAAGAGAACATCATCATAGACCAAGAAACTTAGTACTTGGAATCCAAGGTGAACTACCCCTTGGAGGTGTTTGAGGTATCAACCCCTCAACTTGGTTAATGGGTTTACCATCTCCCATCAGGGTGTTTGAGGTATCAACCCCTCAATTTGGTTAATGGGTTTACCACTTTCCATCAAGGTGTTTGAGGTATCAACCCCTCAACTTGGTTAATAGGTTTACCACGTCCCATCAAGTTGTTTGAAGTATCAACCCTTCAACTTGGTTATGGTCAACTTACCATACTAAATATACCTTTCATAAAATCAACTCACATATAAACATTCCTTTCATCATCATAAAGTTACTTGGTTCATAGGTCATGCAATAGATCATCAATAGCTCAACAGTTCAAAACTGGACATTTTATCAAATACGTCGCTGTGTATAATGCTAGTTTAAGTTCATGCAATTGGAGAGTGAAATCATACAAGAAAATGTGAAGTAAACCCCACCAATACTTGGTAATACCTCATGCAAGATATATCAAAACCCTCCATCAAATATCAAGAAAGACCATAGTTCTATAGCTTAAAACATGCATAATCATAATAGGCAAGTCATCTCATGGTATGTACTTAAGATAAGTAAACATGTGTTTTCAATCGTACTTTCATAAAACTCTAATTTAGCGTATGATCATAATCACTAATGAATAATACCCATAAGCAGCACAAATTGAGACCCTGTAAATTTCACAGAAATGGAAGATTGCGCACCATGGGTGAAAGAACCCTATGGTTGAAACCCACATACATTAGACGTTGAGTCTCTTGAAATTGAGTTGGGAAAGAATGGAAGCTTGGAACGGAGTCTTGAAATCCAAACTTGTTCTTGAGCTTCCTTGAATTTGTATTGGGGTCTTGGTAAAGGCTTTTGAGAGGATTAAAGAGTGTTTTCAAGTTAAGAATAATGAGTTTGATCCTTTTGAATAGGGTTTAAGTCTTTTGGGGATGTTAAGACAACATTGGAAGTATAAAAAGGTTATTACAATGAATTAAATTCACGAAAATGCCATTAATGAATGAATGGAAAAATTGGCAAAGTGATGCCCCACTGAGGCCCACATGGGTCGTGTGGAACTCCCTGGGTCATGTGGAGTGCTCGTGAGATAAGACTTGGTGAAAAATTTTAAAGTTGGAACACTTAGAAAAACTAATGTTATTGTCACTTCGACAGGAGCCCTCATGGGCCGTGTGGTGCTACATGGTCTGTGTAGTGGTCTGTTGAGCTACACTTGGTGAGAAAAATGTTTGCAGGCCACCACACACTAGGGCCTCGACTCATTAGACCTGCCATGGCCCATGAAGATGGTTGATGTGTTGTCAAACTACTACACTTTTGATGCTTGAAAAAAAGTATTTTGCAAGTTCTTAATATGAATTTTCATGGTTTTTATGTTGTTTTTCAAGAAAAGATAGGTTGGTATGATTTTGGGAGAAAATTGCAAATTTTGCTCAAGTGCAGGACATACGAGCCATTCTACAAGTTGTAGCCCGATCTACGAGTCGTACGGTGATCTCGTAGCAAGAAGTAGTGAGCAAAATCAAGAATTAGATAAATAGAGGTCAGTCCTAAGAGGCTACTTTACGAGTTGTAGGTCTCACTACGACTCGTATAGCTAGGATTGTTGCAAGAAATAGATAGCTAAAAGTTTGGACTAAGAAACGAAGGCCTAGACTACAAGAGGAGCATATGAGTCGTAGCCGAAGCAATGAATCGCAATAGTTGGTTGTAGATGTCAAATCCAAAATCCCAGAAGATGACCACAAAACCTTGATTACAACTGGTAGGTCATCCTACGAGTTGTACCAACGCGACATACCTATTGCCAACTGTCTTTTCTATTTAATTTTTAGGGTTAACTTGTAAATAGTATAAGTACTTAATGAGAGGGTCTTAGAAGAAGAGTTGAGACACCGAATATTAGGAAGAACAATTTGATTCTCTCTTGAATATTCTAAGGTTTTTTCTAGGGTTTAGCATAGATTCTCAGTTTTAGTTTTGAAGACCCACTTTTGGGGGTTGCAAAACTCACATTATACTCATTCTCCAATAAACCGAGCTTGTGGTTTATAACTTGTGGTATTCTTGTTCTTTATTTTTTTGGTAAATTCTCAACTATATCTTATAACTTCATTGTTATTGATTTTGCCTTAGTCATGAGTAGCTAAGCACCCACAACTTGGGGTTTTGGGAACCATGAGTGGTTGACTTGAAATAACCTAGACTTTGTACATTACTTTGATTGGGGTTTTGCATGTATTGCTTATTTCCCTTCATTTTGAATGATGTTTGGTGGTGGCCAACACCAAACCCTACCTACTATCATGATCCCGACGAAAGTAGTGATGAATAGAAAGATGGAAGTAAATGATAGGATTCTATTGATGTGTTCTCATCTAATCAACCAAACCTGACCAAGGGGAGGTTGATTGGGATGATGGGTAATAGTTAGTTGGTGCACCATGGTTGTTGACCTATCGCCATGCTGAAATTAGACCTTCTCCTTCTCAAGAGGGTTGGAAGAACCTTAAGTTACCATGTTGTATGTGAATTCCAAATTAGTGTTATGTTTTCTAGGGTAATTGAGTCAACGAATCCAGGGGAACACAATTCCTAAGTTGTCCCGAATTTTGAGTATCTTCTCACATTATTAGCGTACCTTTTATTGTTGTTGTTAATTAATATAAAATCCTCATTAAGAGATTTTAGTAATTGGTGCTCAAAATGATTGATAGTGAATATACATAGTCAAGCATTTTATTCCCTATGGAATCGACCCTAACCTCCTGTTAGGTTTATTGCTGACTATGATCACTTTGTTATTGGAGCAGGAACATAAATAATTATGGCATCGATGCTCGGGAATAGGGTTAGGTTCTTAACTTCATTTAACTATTAGTTAGTTCAAGTATTAATCTCTAGACTCTCTTGTATTTTACTTTTATTGTTGTTTTTGGTTGTTA
>JAOTQR010018792.1:0-17285 GCA_025774065.1 Solanum ossicruentum
CTTTTGCATGTCCGCTTCGGCCTCCCATGTAGCACTTTCAACTTGTTGGTTCCTCCAAAGGACCTTAACGGATGCCACCTACTTGTTCCTTAATCTCTTCACTTGCCTATCCAAAATCTGAACCGGAGTCTACTCATAAGTCAAGTTATCCTCAACAACACCTAAAACATCAAGAGGCACAATAGCATTAGCGTCACCAACACATTTTCTCAACATAGAGACATGGAACACCGGGTGAACCAAATTTATTTCACTAGGCAACTTCAACTCATAAGCTACCTTGCCAACCCTCTTCAAGAACTCATAAGGACCAACATATCTTGGACTGAACTTCCCCTTTTTACCAAAATGGACCACATCTTTCATTGGAAAACTTTCAAATAATAAACCCAATCACCCACTTTGAATTCAAGGACTCTTTTTCTTACATCGGCATAAGATTTTTGACGATTTTGGGGCGTCTTCAACCTTTCCCTAATCATTCTAACCTTCTCAAGAGCCACCATAATTAGATTCGGTCCCAATAAAGTCACCTCTCCAACCTCAAACCAACCAACCGGTGATCTACAATGTCTCTCATAAAGAGCCTCAAAAGGAGACACACTGATGCTAGAGTGGTAGCTATTGTTGTACATATGCCCTAAGCATATCTTCAAGGGTTTGAATTGTCCTTTCGGCTTGGCCATCCGTTTGAGGGTGAAAGATCGTACTAAGGTGAACTCTTTTACCAAGACACCTTTGAAAAGACCTCCAAAAGTATGAAGTGAATTGTGAACCATGATCCGAATGATGGATAAAGGAACCCCATCAACCTCACAAACTCATGGATATACAACCTTGCATACTCTTCAGCCCCATATGTGGTCTTAACCGATAGAAAGTAAGTCAATTTCATCATCTTATCAACCACCACACAAATGGAATCAAAACCTTTTCTAGGATTGGGCAACCTAACCACAAAATCCATTTAATCATCTCTCACTTCCAATTAGGAATCTCTTTGTCTTGGGTTAGGCCACCCGGCCTTTGATGTTAGGCTTTGACTTGTTGACAACTATAGCAACCGAAAATAAACTTGGCAATGTCCCTTTTCATGCCTCCCCAGCAATAGACATCTCTCAAGTCTCTATACATTTTGGTGGAACTGGGGTGGATAGAATAAGAAGATTTGTGGGCATCATCAAGAATTTTCTCCCTCAAACCATCAACATAAGGCACACACAACCTACCTTAGTACCTAAGGGAACCATCTCCCCCTTGGGAGAAAACTTCTACTTTGCCCTCTTTCACCAAGGCCTTCAATTCAAGCAAGGAAGAGTCAAGATCTTGCTTTGCTATCACCTCATCAACTAAAGAAGACCTTGACCCATCAACAACCACAACACCATCGTCACTAACCTCTTCCAACCTAACCCCCAATCTAGCCACTTGATACACCTCTCTAGCCATCTGCTTTTCACAACCATCAACATGGGCTAAAGCTACCCATATACATCCTACTCAAGGTATCCTCTACACATTTGCCTTACCCAGATGATAGTGCACACTCATATCATAGTCCTTGAGAAGTTCTAACCATCTCTTTTGCCTCAAGCTAAGGTCTTTTTGAGTGAAGACATATTGGAGGCTCTTATGATTAGTGAACGCATCAACATGCACCCCATACAAGTAGTGACGCCAAATCTTTTAAAGCAAACACAATGGTGGCTAACTCTAGATCATGGCCGGTAAGGTAGCTCCTTTCATGTACCTTGAGTTGTCTAGAAGCATAAGCTATGACCTTACCATTTTGTATCAACACACAACCCAAACCAACCCAGGAAGCATCACAATACACCACAAATCTCTTAAGCCCATAAGGTAGTGACAATATAGGAGCAAGCACAAGCTTGCCTTTCAATGTTTGAAAGCTCCTCTCACACTCATCGATTCATAAAAACTTAACCTTCTTTTGAGTTAATTTTGTCATAGGGGAGGCAATGGAGGAGAACCCATCCATAAACCTTCTATAATATCCTGCCAGGCCTAAGAAGCTCCTAATATCCGATGGGGTGAATAGTCTAGGCCAATTTCTAATCACATCAGTTTTCTTAGGATCCACTTTTATACCATCCCCTGACACTACATGACTCAAGAATGCAACCTCCTTCAACTAAAATTCACACTTGTCATATTTGGCATACAATTTCTCCTCCCTCAATCTTTGCAACACAACCCTCAAATGCCCCATATGCTCCTCCCTACTATGTGAATAGATCAAAATATCATCAATGAAGACCACAATAAAGAAATCAAGGTAAGGTTTGAAGACCCTATTCATTAGGTCCATGAAGATGGCCGGTGTATTAGTCAACCCAAATGACATCACAACAAACTCATAATGCATATATTTAGTCCCAAAGGTTGTCTTTGGAATATCACACTCCCTCACCCTCACTTGATGGTACTCGGACCGAAGATCAATCATACAGAAAAAGCTAGCCCCTTGTAATTAGTCAAACAAGTCATCAATCGTTGGAAGGAGATACCTATTCTTGATGGTGACCCTATTGAGTTGCCGGTAGTCAATGTACATTCTAAGGGACCCATTCTTCTTCACAAACAATACCGGAGCACCCCAAGGTGATTGGATAGGTCTAATAAATCCCTTTTCTAACAAATCTTTCAATTATTCCTTTAACTTCTTTAGCTCCACCGGGGCCATATGGTAAGGGGGAATGGAGATAGGTTGAGTATCAGGGAGAAGGTCTATACCAAAATCTATTTCCCTTTCGGGAGGAACACCAGATAGATCATTTGGGGAGATATCAAGAAACTCAGTTACAACCGGAACCGACTCTATGGAGGGGACTTTGGACTCCACATCTTTAACACTCACTAGGTGGTAAAGACACCCCTTAGAGATGAACTTACGGGCTTTAATGCAAGAAATGAATTTACCCTTGACCACCACATCTTGACTTTCCCACTCAAGGACGGGTTCATTAGGAAATTGAAACTTGACCCTACGGGTTCTATAATCAATAGAAGCATAGTAGGCATGCAACCAATCCATCCCAAGAATGACATCAAAATCTACTATGTCTAATTCAACCAGATCACAAGGCAACAACTTATGCAAAATATAAATAGGACGACTTCTATAAACTTTCATAGCAACAATAGAGGCACGAATAGGAGCAGACACTTCATATGACTCATGCAACAACTCGGGGACAATATGGAACTTTTTAGCAACAAAAAGGGTAAAAAGGAAAGAGTGGCAACCGGATCAATCAAAGCATACACATCAAAGTCAAAGATTTTCAACATACTGGTAACAACATCGGGGACCTCACGAACCCCTTGCCTCTTATGTAGTGCATAAAACTGGTTGTGCCTTGGGGCACCACCTTGAGGACCACCTCTACCTAATGGGACCGCATTTGCACCTCGGCCTTTGCCACAGTTTCTTGGACAATCCACATTCTTATGGCCAAGCTCCACACATTCATAGCATGCATTAGAACCCTTCAAACATGGGGCTCCATGACTCCATTCATATTTAGGGCACACATTATTAGAAGCCATACGAACAACACCTTGAGGCTTAGGGAATTCATTGGTAAACCCCTACTAGTGGCATGAGTAGGCCCTTGGCCTTGAAGAAATCTAGCACCCTTTTGGAATTTACGCTCAAATCGGGCCCTCTTGGCCTCATGCCCCCTTCTCTTCCTCAACTTTTCTTCCTCCTTTTGCTCGGCATATTTTATCAATCGAGACAAGTCCATGTCACTAATTAGCATGGTGGACTGACATTCTTCACTTACCAAGTCAGAGACCCCCATCACGAACTTATTCATCCCAGATCTAGGATCGACCACCAAATGAAGAGCATATTTTGAAAGTTGATTAAACTTGAGGGCATACTCCCTCACACTCATAGCACCTTGTTTCAAGTTCAGAACTCTACCATCTTAGCTTCCCTGAGGGAAAATCGATTAAGGAAAGCCAATTTGAACTTTTCCCAAAGCACCACATTACCAATTCCATTCTCACCCTTCTATTAATCATACCATATTTAGGCTACCCCTTTGAGTTGGTACGCCTCCAACTCTGCCTTTTTAATCGGCCCGTGACCCATGATATTCAAGATTTTGTAAACCTCATCAATGAACTCTTGTGGATTTTCATCCACCTTTGACCCATAGAATACCAGAGGATTCATTCTCATAAAGTCTCTTACCCTAGCTCCCAGGGTAGTAGCATGAGGGGATTGGGCCCCTTGATTGACTTGGTTGGCCAAAACTTGGGCAAGCATAGTGAGAGCATCCCGGAGCTCACAATTGGTAGGTTGCTCCTCGGGAGTTTGGGCCCTTCTTCCTCTAGTATTTGGCATGATCTAGTATAGCAAAGAACAATCATTAGGGGGAAAACTTACCACAACTTAGAACATGAAGAAGGGAAACATTTCCTAAAATGACTCATAGCCTCCTGTTCATAGTCATGGTGCATCACAACCATGAATAAGACTAATCGACGCGGTGTGTTGGACTCCGAGGATCTATCAACCCAATGCTGTGATACTAAGTTTGTCATGATACAAGCCTAGGGACTAGACGTGACATGGCGCAAGGGGAACTAGAAGGGATCCCAGGCAAGCCTCTTAGTACATCATTACACATCCTTAGTCGTGGAAGCAATAAAACAAGCATCAAGAGATAATAAAGTGGGAAAATCGAGGCTAAGGGAAAACATTTTCATGTCATAGACATCAAGAATAATAGAGTCAAGGTTCTTAGCATAGATACATAATATGTCCAACAAATACCTCTAATACATAGATAAGAGTGAGGACAAGACAAAGTAACCAGGCTCGCCCTCATATTCAAAGTAGAATATAAGAAGAATATCTCAATACATAATAAGAGCAACATAGACTAAGGTCCCCGAAGTGGAAGACTCACCAACTAGCTTGAGTAGTATTGAAGTAGCCACGTAGGGGAGGATGATCAACTTGGGCGCCGATTCTTACATGGTGATATCATGTAGGCAAGAATATGGATTAGTACGTTTGAATGTACTAAGTATGTAGGATATAATGCAACAAGAATTAGGCACCATAGTCAAAATGAGTAACAATAGGCAATAGGTATAATATAACAATATGGCATGTATAATCAATGCGTAAGTAACATGCTCAAGGAACTCATGCTCATATAGGATGTCATATGTGTAGAAGAGACCAAGCTAGATTTTCAAGGTACAAACCCCTTGGTGGTTGATGATAGTTTCACCCCATCACCCTGGTAGTGTGGTACAAACCCCTCACATGGTTGATGATAGTCACACCTTATCACCATGATGGCGAAGTACAAACCCCTCACTTGGTTGATGAGCGGTTGCCCGGGCTCTTATCCCCCCGGAGCGAGTATGGTCTAATGCAACACTTTATATAGAGTATATCATATATACAAACTCATTTCATTATCATATAGTCATTCATATCATATTTCATGCTTTGGACCTTCAGCTCCTCAAGAAACCACATCCGAATATTTTATCAAACACTTAGAGGGTGTGTAATGCAAGTATAAAATCATGAAATATAGAGATGAAATCATATAAGAAAATCTATTGTAAAACCATCAATCAACACCTTGCAACACCCTCAAGCAATATACATCAAAACCCTCATCAAATCTTACAATAGATCCAAGATTTGTAACTCAAAACATAGCAAAATAGTCACAACTTTACATAGCTTTAACACAGTGTGCAATGAATTTCATAATAAGCAAGACTCATTTGTAAATCAACTTTAAATCATGCAATTTAAGTAATAGGAGGCTTAGGTATCATGGGTGAAAGGAACCCATGAAAGAAACCTGAATACCTTAGCTTGAAGATGAACTTGGTGAAGATTAGAGATGGAGACTTGAAGCTTGAAGAAGAACCTTGAAGGAATGAGGGTTTGGGACTTGAATTTGGGAGTGAAAATATGACTAATTTGTTTAGTGAGTAGTGGGGAATATTCAGGATGATATAAGGGTGAAATAAGGCTAAGTATAGGTTAAAACATGTTTAGGAACACTTAGGCCCAAGACCCAAAAGCCTTGGACCTAGATAGAAATCACTGGCAACAAAATACATAGGTCCACGTTTGGTCCGCGATGGGGACCTGTTGTGGAGGCCAAATTAATATATGTCTCTGACAGCTGCGCATCGCGGTGCTGTCGTGGATTGATTTTGGATAAGAAAAATTGCAAATATTGAAATTGCTAATCGTTATCTCTTAAATCGGGGTTAGACTCTTTCCCCCCTAATTTTGACCCCCTGAACAAGAATATGAGGTTAGATTTTTGATATCGTGCATGGATTTTGAGATATATGGAATTTATAATTTCGAGTATTCCGAGGCATATTTTCGCGCACTTTTTAGGGTCATTTCAAAAGGTCTCAATATCTCATTTAAAAAAGGGTTTACAACTCATAGGGTCGGTTTATAAAGCTTGTCCGACTGTCATGACTCAAGCTTATGGCCCAGGTGTGACATGGTAAATGGGAACCTAAGGGTACCCAAACAACCCTCATAGCATAACTTAAGCACATCCTTGGTTACAGAATATAAAACAAGCATCAATAATTAAGTCTAAGGGAATCAGGTCTTTAGACCCACACTATGGGGATAGACAGGGGAAAGGGATTTCTATTTTCATATTATCAACAAAAGACTTAAGGGAGGGTTAATAAGACTCAAGCTATGGGGAAGTAGGGACTTAGGAAGATCATCACTTTCCATCAACATCAAGCAACATCATATAAGGGATAAGGGCTAAATGATAAATCTCTATAAAGTATGAGCATCACATAAGCGTACATACCATAAGTATCCAACATCACCTCTAATCAAGAGTAGGATGGGGGCCAGGACATGTCCCGAGCGTACCCTCAATAGTAGGCAATAAAATAAATAAAGTCTCAATATAAGCAAGATAAGAAATTGGATATTGTCCTTGGAAGAAAGGATTCACCACAAGCAAGCCTTCAATCGGACCAACTAGCTATGTGAAGGAGGATGGATAGGAGTGCCAGTCCCTATATGGTTAGATCATGCAGAAAAAAATCTACATTAGTACTTTGAATGTATTAGTATGTAGGATGCACTGTAACAATAGATAATATAAACAAGATGTATAATCATGTACAATAGAAATAAGCTCAGTATGACATGCATGAAAATGCTTTGATAAAATCATACATGGAAGGTAACATAACATCCTTATCATCATACATATGTGGGAGGAGGCCATAACCAACATATAAGACCAAATAGGGGTGTGCAAAAATCGAATCGACTGATAATCGAAGCGATAAAAATGTTATTGGGTTATTTTATTATTGGATTTTTAATAGTTTTGAAAAAAATATTGGGTTATCGGTTCAATATCGAGTTTTACTATCGTGTTATCTATATAATAATTTACTATTTTATCCCTTTGTAAATACTAATTATTAGTAATATAATAGTAATAGTACACTATACCAGTACTTTACCTATTTTAATCTTTACCATACTTAAGTGATTAGTTACCCACTTTAGTATTTTATCTTTAGTTTTTACTCTTTCATACTACATCTGCTTTTATTAACGCAATTTCTTATTATCATTCTTATTGGGTAAGCCAAAAGCCGAACCTTTAAGAACTTAAAACCGATAAATCAAAAATCGTTAAAAATTATTTTATTAATTTACTATTGGTTTAGCATATTTAAAAATTGAAAATCGATAAAATGAACTAATAATGTATAAAATCGAACCGAATCAACCGATTCACACCCCTACCCCCCAATGTTAAAAAAATTAATTTTTTCCCTCCAAATAAAAAGTTAATTTAATTACATTATAAATGAGTCTTTCTTACCTATATTATCCATTAAATTACTCATTTTTAAATGAGTAAATATGAGCTTTATGACACGTCCTGCCTTATTTCTGCTCCAAAACTATGCAGAAATGTGTCCGACACGCTCTAGAAGGCTTTGGAACTCTCTAGATTTGTGCAGAATATTGAAGAGAAGATTAGAGAGTGGTGGAAGCTTCTAGGGTCTTGTAGAAACGGCTAGCGGCAGCCTTGTACCTAAAATATCTTAGATATTTTGTAGGAAGATTCTAGATAGTCAATACTAGCCGTAGGATAAAATTAATCTTAGTTGTCCATTGAGGAGGTGGAGAAATATAAATACCCCTCCTTAGCATTCATTTGGCATCAAGCAAAGTTGTAAGATCTCAAGTCCTGTAAAGCTTTCTCTCTTAGCAATCAAAGTCTTCTTTCTTCAAAAGCTCTCTTGTCTTTCAATATCTAGCATTCCGTTAGCGGTCCTAGGCAACAAGCTTACTAGTGTTTGCAAGATCGTGCAAGATTCATGAGCAAACTGACTAGTGCCGCACAGAAGTGCTAGCGTGAGTTACAAAGTGGTATCAGAGCAGGTTCTAAGGGAAGTAATGGCAAGCGACAGAGAGGTTTTTGCTGTCAGCACCGCTGAAGTCATGGTGGATGTTACCAAGAAGTGCAAGGGTAAGAAGAATACCAAGAAGGTGGAGAAGCTGCCAATGGATCCAGCCCCAAGCGATGTTGTCTCCCTTCCAACTACCGACAATAGTTATAAAGAGTAAGGGGAGTTGCCGACCGACGTCACTCCTGGGTTGGAATGGGTTGCTAGAGTGGAGACTGCCCAACAAACCATGGAGTTACTGCGCTATCGCTTGAACTAGATCGATGGAAAACCCAAGACCTTCAAGGAAATAACCCTTGAAGAAAATGATAACATCCGCAAGGATATCGACGACCAACACGCAGCAAAAGAAGAAGCTCACGCTTCCTTAGAAAGCAGGATCGAGGCCTTGGAGGGAAGGTTCATGGGCATGCTGGAAGCTATGAGCGCCAAGGTGAAAGAGCTCGAGGAAGCAATTCAGCAGGGGAGATATGCTATGCCAGCCATAGAATGGGAGGTCAGGATCGAGGCTCCCAAGCCACCTGTTTTCAAAGGCGTCCGTGACGCCCAAGAGGTGGAGAACTTCCTGTTGCACTTGGAAAACTATATCAAGTGCAACAGGGTAAGCAGTGACGATATAAAAATCAAAACAATCGTGATATACTTAATGGATATGGCAATGCTGTTGTGGAGGTCAGGATCGAGGCTCCCAAGCCACCTGTTTTCAAAGGCGTCCGTGACGCCCAAGAGGTGGAGAACTTCCTATTGCACTTGGAAAACTATATCAAGTGCAACAGGGTAAGCAGTGACGATATGAAAATCAATACAATCGTGATATACGTAATGGATATGGCAATGCTGTGGTGGAGACGGAAGGACGCCGAAGTAGGGAAGGGACTCTGCACAATCAACACATGGGAGCAATTTAAGGCAGAGTATAAGAAGATGTTCTATCCTAACAATGTCGTCAATGAAGCCAAGAAGAGGTTCTGGGAATTATGGAAGACGGGTAGCATGAAGGCCTATATTAAGGAGTTCACTACCCTCACACTTTAAATCCCCAGCCTCAGGGAGGAGGAAATATTGTTCCATTTCATGGATGGACTGCAAAGTAGGGCCAAGACAAAGTTGGAGCATCGGCAGGTTTCCACCTTTGATGAAGCCATCACATAGGCAGAAGGCCTGACTGACTTCAAGAAAGATAGAGGCAAGGCGAAGGAGACGAGGAGTAGCCATGCCAAAGGTGGGGGAGATTGCAGCAAGGGCAGGGAAGCCCACACACCTAGGAAGCCAATGCGTCAGGCATTTGTCGAGAGGAAGGACCAGCCGCCTAAGGAGAGGGGCTGCTATCTTTGCGGAGGCCCACACGGATATGCAAGGTGCCCGCAGATGAAGAACCTTGGAGCCATCCTACAAGATTATAGGAAGAAGGAGGCTCAAGATCAAGGTCAGAGTTTGGACACCATGCACGTGGGCATGATCGGGTTGTGTGCCGCTACATCCAAGCCAGCCGGTAAGCAGGAGGCTTACCCAATGCAGTACGTGGACATGACCTTGAATGGGAAACAGGTGCGCGCCATGGTGGATACCGGAGCCGATGCCAACATAATGACTGAAAAAGCAGCGACAAGATTGGGTTTGAAGTACAGTCCGAGCAGCACGCGGCTTAAGACGGTTAATGCCACACCAGTGCCGCTATGTGGAGTTTCACAAGACATTGACATCACCCTAGGCAGTTGGCAAGGGAAGACCAGCTTTGTTGTTTCCCCCTTAGACATTTTCGACGTCATACTTGGACAAGATTTGTTGCGTCAATGTCCCACCATGATAGCCCCTTACTTCCAAAAGATGTTCGTACTGGAGGAGTAAGGGTCCTGCATGGTGCATTTGGTCGAGATGCCCAAGGCAGGAGGGGTTACCCAATTTTCTGCCATGCAGCTAGTGAAGGGCCTTAAAAGGGGGAGCCTACTTACCTAGCCACCATTGCAAGTTTGAGTGAAGGCCATAGTGCCCCAACATCCTTGCCACCATGCATAGAGAAGGTGCTGAACAAGAATAAAGATGTCATGCCAGAAGAGCCCAGACACTTACCTCCGAGACAGGAGGTTGACCATAGAATCAAGCTGGAGCCAGGCACCCGACCACCCGCATATCCACCATACTGCATGGCATCACCCGAGTTAGAGGAGCTCAGGAAGTAGCTAAAGGAGCTCCTTGAAGCTGGCCACATCTGACCATCCAAAGCACCATTCAGAGACCCGGTGTTGTTCTAGAAGACGAAGGATGGGTCATTGCGCCTTTGCATAAACTATCGGGCACTGCATAAAGTGACCGTGAAGAACAAATATCCAATCCCGCTCATAGATGACTTGTTCGATAGACTTGGACAAGCGAAGTACTTCTCCCAGATGGATCTCAAGAAGGGTACTACCAAGTATGCATCACCGAAGGGGTTGAGCCCAAAACAACTTGTGTCACCAGGTGTGGATCATACGAGTCGTTGGGGATGCCATTCGGCCTAACCAATGCACCCGCTACATTCTGTACCCTGATGAACAAGATCTTTCATCCCTACTTGGATGACTTGGTGGTAGCATATCTGGACGATATCGTGATATGCAGCCACACCTTGGAGGAGCACGTGGAACATTTGCGCAAGGTATTCCAAGTCTTATGGGAAAATCAATTGTACATCAAGCGAGAAAAGTGTGAGTTCGCACAGCATGAAGTGCACATCCTCAGTCACATGATAGCTTCGCATGGATGGGGCCAAGGTGCGAGCCATTATAGAGTGGGAGACACCCACTAAGGTGATGGAACTAAGATCGTTCCTAGGGCTTGCCAATTATTACTGGAGATTTATCGGTGACTACTTCACCGTAGCCACTCCACTCACGGAGCTACTAAAAAAGAATAAGCCGTAGGTTTGGAGCCAGGAATGCCAGGAGGCGTTTGAAAGCCTCAAAGCTGCCATCTCGGAGGAGTCGGTTCTTGTCTTGCCCAACTTCTCCAAGATGTTTGAAGTCCATACGAATGCCTCAGACTTTGCTATCGGTGGTATGCTGTTGCAAGATAGGCACCCCATAGCGTTTGAAAGCCGCAAGTTGAATGAGACCGAACGACGGTACACTATGCAAGAAAAGGAAATGACCGCCATCGTTCATTGCCTTAGAACCTGGAGACATTACTTATTGGGTTCAAAGTTCGTAGTCCAGACTGACAATGTCGCCACCAGCTACTTCCAATCATAGAAGAAGCTTACCCCCAAACAGGCTAGGTGGCAGGATTTTCTAGCCGAATTCAACTATGAACTGGTGTACAAACCAGGCAAAGGCAACATGGTGGATGACACTTCAAGCAGGAAAGCTGAGCTAGCTGCCATCCTAATCACAATAGCCTACTGTGACATCTGAGATTCTATCAAGGAGGGCTTGTCACAGGATCCAGAAGCAAGAAGGCTCATAGAGTTAGCATCACAGGGTAAGACCTGACGCTTATGGATGAAAGATGGCATCCTTCTCACCGCCGGGAGAAGGGTCTACGTTCCAAAGTATGGCAACTTAAGGTAGCAGATCATGAAGGAGAGTCATGATACACTATGGGTCGGGCATCTGGGGCAGCATCGTACGCGAGCTCTCATCAAGGCAACTTACTATTGGCCAAGAATGAGGGACGACATCGAGTGCTATGTACAAACTTATCTTGTTTTTCAACAAGATAAGGTAGAGCAGCGCCATCCTGGAGGACCTTTAGAGCCACCCCCGTAGCCGAGCGATCGTGGGAGAGCATTACTATGGGCTTAATCACCGGCTTACCAAAGTCCGGAGGGTACGGCACCATTATGGTGGTGGTGGACAAATTCTCTAAGTATACAACATTTATGCCTGTCACTCCGGGGTGCACGGCTAAGGAAGAAACCCAATTGTTCTTTAAAAATGTAGTAAAGTATTAGGGGTTACCAAGGCACATTATAAGCGATTGAGACTTGCGTTTCACAGGAAACTTTTAGGGAGAGCTATTTCAAGTACTTGGCATGGAGCTGCATTTCTCCACAAGTTTCCATCCTCAAACCTATGGCCAGATAGAGCGAGTTAATGCCTTGTTGGAGTGCTACCTTAGGCACTTTGTGAGCTCGCACCAATGGGACTGGGCCAAGTTGCTTGATATGTTCCAATTCTCATATAACTTGCAGCGGAGTGAGTCCACGGGAAAGACACCGTTTGAGCTCTCCACAGGCCAACAGCCGCAAACTCCACACTCGCTACCGACAGCCTTTGAAGGAAAGAGTTTGAGTGCCTACCACTTCGCCAAGGGTTTCAAAGAGTAGGTGGACACCACTAAGTCTTACCTTACCAAGGAGGCTAAGCGAATGAAGAAATTCACCTACTGAACGTGACATCCCACCAACTATAAAGTCGGAGAGCTGGTGTTGGTGAAATTCAATCCGAGACAGTTCAAGGCACTAAGGGGCATAAATCCAAACTTAGTGCGCAAGTATGAAGGGCCATTCAGGATCCTTGCCAAAGTTGGCAATATCTCATACCGACTGGAGTTATCACCACCACTGAGGGTTTATCCTGTCTTTCATGCCAGCGTGCTCAAGCTGTACCATGAAGATAAGGATGATCCGAGCCGAGGACAGTCGAGCAGGCCACCCATTACAATCACTACCTTGCATGATTGGGAGATAGAAGCTATCGCCGACTACTAGGCAAAGCAGAAGAGGGGACAACCAGCTACTGCAATGTTTCTTGTCCACTGGAAGGGTCAATCGCCAAAGAAAGCCCCATGGGAAAAGTACGAAGACTTGTAGCGGTTTATGGACAAGATGCATGAATTCTTACAACAGCAACAATACGCCGTGGTCGTTGCATCATTAGGTGGGGGAGAATGACACGTTCCACCTTAATTCTGCACCAAAACTGCACAGAAACGTGTCCGACACGCTCTGGAAGGCTCTGGAATTCTCTAGAATTGTGCAGAATATTGAGAGAAGATTAGAGAGTGGTGGAAGCTTCTAGGGTCTTGTAGAAACCGCTAGGGGCAGCCTTGTACATAAAATATCTTAGATATTTTGTAGGAAGACTCTAGAGAGTCAATACTAGCCGTAGGATCAAATTAATCTTAGCTGTCCATTGAGGAGGTGGAGAAGTATAAATACCCCTCCTTAGCATTCATTTGGCATCAAGCAAAGTTGTAAGATTTCAAGTCTTGTAAAGCTTTCTCTCTTAGCAATCAAAGTCTTCTTTCTTCAAAAGCTCTATTGTCTTTCAATATCTAGCGTTCCCTTAGCAGTCATAAGCAATAGGCTTACTAGTGTTTGCAAGATGCAAGATTTGTGAGCAAACTGACTAGTGCCGCACAGAAGTGCTACCGTAAGTTCTAGGTCCATGACATTTGCCAATATTTTTTATCCATCTTAAATGGGTCGGGTACCCAACTCATTTAAAATGGGTAAGTCTGGATAGATATCCAAATAACTTCTCCATTTGGCCACTCCTAACCATGAGTATTAATACATGCGACTACATCTTATGGCTGAAATACATGAATTGACACCTTAAACATGATCATCTCATTACCTTAGGCTTGAGTAGAATGGAAAAGAAAGGGTTATTGTTTCATCATATCCGCTTTCATTTCCCAAGTCACACTTTCAACTTGTTGGTTCCTCCAAAGGACCTTAACGGATGCTACACCTTTGTTCCTTAACCTCTTTAATTATCTATCCAATATCTCAATCGAAACCTCTTCATATGTCAAATTCTCCTCAACCCTCACATCCTCTAATGGTTATATGAAATTTGTATCTCCTACGAACTTCCTCAAAATTGATATATGGAACATCGGATGAATTGTGTTCATCTCCAATGACAATTCCAACTCATATGCCACCTTTACAATTCTTCTCAAAATTTTATAAGTCCCTACATATTTAGAGCTCAACTTCACCTTCTGGCCAAATAAGACCATACCCTTCATAGATGACACCATTAAGTAAACCTAATCACCAACACTAAACTCAAGGTCCCTTCTCCTCACATTAGAGTAGGACATTTTACTACTTTGATCGGTCTTCAATCTTTCTCTTCTAAGCCTCACTTTTTCCATGGCATCCATAACCAAATTTGGTCTAATCAAATCTATTTCACCAACTTCAAACCATCCAACCAGTGACCTGCATCACATACTACATAGAGCCTTAAGTGGTGTCATCTAATTGCTTAAGTGAAAACTATTGTTGTAGGCAAACTCAATGAGAGGTAGATGATCATCCAAAGTTCCTTTAGATTCCAATACACAACCCCTCAACGTGTCCTCTAATGTTTGAATAGTTCTTTTGGGTTACCTATTATTTTGAAGATAGAAGGCCTTCGTGACCCAAGCCTAGGGCCTAGATGTGACCAACGAATGGGGAACCCAAATAAACCTCCTAACTTGTCATTACGCATCATTGGTTGCGGAAGTATGTAAAAACTTTAAAGAGCAAGAATAGGGGCGAGGGCTAAGGGAAAAGCTTGCACAATATAATAGTCAAAAGGAGAAAGTTAAACTCATATCATAGATACAAGACATATCCAACAACTACCTCTACTACATAGACAAGAGCGGGGGCTAAGACAGTAACCGGGCTCACCCTCATAGTCAAATAGAACATAAAGAAGAGTGTCTCAATACATATCAAGAGAGCATATACTAAGGTCCCCGAAGTGGAGGACTCACCAACTAGCTTGAATGGCATCGAACTAGCCATGTGGAGGAGGATGATCAACTTGGGCTCCAGTTCCTACATGGTGATATCATGTAGGCAAGAGTATGCGTTAGTACATTTCAATGTAATAAATATATAGGATGCAATGCAACAATAACTAAGCATCATAATCAAAATGCATAATAGTAAGCAATAGGCATAATATAACAATATGACATATAGAAACAATGCTTAAGTAAAATATACTTAAATAACTCATACTCATATAGGATATTATATGTGTAGAAGAGACCAAACTAGCTACTAAAGGTACAAAACCCTTGGTGGTTGTATGGTACAAACCCCTCCCATGATTGATGATAATCATACCTTATCAACACGATGGGGAAGTACAAACCCTTCACATGGTTGATGAGTACAAACCCCCACCTTGGTTACTTGGGCTCTTGTCCCCCCAGATTGGATATTGTCTAGTGCAACACTTTATGTAGAGTATATCATACACATAAGCTCATTTCATCATCATATAGTCATTCATATCATATCTCATGCTTTGGACCTTCAACTCCTCAAGAAATCATATTCGGACATTTTATCAAACACTTAGAGAGTGTGTAAGGTTGTATAAACCCATGAAATATAGAGATGAAATCATGCAAGAAAATCCATTGTAAAACCATCAATCATCACCTTGCAACAACCTCAAGCAACATACTTCAAAATCCTTTCTCAAATCTTATAATAGATCAAAGACTTATAGCTGAAAAGATGGCAAAATAATCACAACTTTACATAGCTTTAACACAGTGTGCAGTAAATTTTATAATAATCAAGACCCATTTGTAAATCAACTTTAAATCATGCAATTTGAGTAAAAAGAGGCTTGGGTATCATGGGTGAAAGGAATCCATGAAACCCACATACCTTAGCTTAGAGATGAACTTGGTGTAAATGGGAGATGGGAACTTGAAGCTTGAAGAAGAACCTTGAAGGAGAACCTTAGCTTGGGATGAGGGTTTGGAACTTGAGTTTGGGGAGTGAAAATATGACTAAGTGTTTGAGTGAGTATTGGAGAATGTTTATGATGATATGAGGGTGAAATTTGGCTAAGTATGGGTAAAAACATGTTTGGGAACATTTAGGACCAAGAACTAGAAGTCTTGGACCGAACTAAAAAAAAATAGTACCCAAAATGTACAGGGGCGCGTTGTGGGGGCAACGCAAAAACCCAACTGGAAATTGCACATTGGAATTTCATAATTGCTAATCTTTTGCTCTTAAATCGGGGTTAGACCCTTTTTCACCTAATTTTGACCCCTTGAACAAGAATATAAAGTCGAATTTTTGAAATAGCAAATGGATTTTGAGATATATGGAATTTAAAATTCTGGGCATTCCGAGGCACATTCTCAGGCACTTTTTGGGGTCGTTTCAATATCTCCCCCTTGGGAACATTCGTCCCCAAATGTAAAAGAGATGTACAAGACAGAATAATCATAAACAAACCAGCCCCAACTAAAATGCAACATTACCTTTAAAACACCTTTTTCAAAATCTAAACATAAGTGTAAAATCATCATAAACTTGTCAACTTAAACATGAATGCATATGAATGACATAGAGTCTGGAACAAAGGACTTGAATCACATAGGGGACTTAGAATTGGTACCTTAGGTTTGAGTGAAGTGGAAACGATAAGGATACAATTTTTTCATGTCTGCTTCGGCCTCCCAAGTAGCACTTTCGAATTGTTGGTTCCTCTAAAGGACCTTAATGGATACCACCTCCTTGTTCCTTAATCTCTTCACTTGCCTATGCAAAATCTGAACTGAAACCTCCTCATAAGTCAAGTTATCCCTAATAACACCCACAACATTAAGAGGCACAATAGCATTAGGATCACCAACATATTTCCTCCACATAGAGACATGAAATATCGAATGAACCAAATTCATTTCACTAGGCAACTTCAACTCATAAGCTGCCTTGACAACCCTCTTTTCACCTCATAAGGAACAACATATCTTGGACTCAACTTCCCCTTCTTACCAAAATGGACCACACCTTTCATTGGAGAAACTTTCAAATAAACCCAATC
>JAOTQR010018833.1:5613-17280 GCA_025774065.1 Solanum ossicruentum
TCGTCAAAAATCTTATGCTGGTGTAAGAAGGAAATACCTAGAATTCCAAGTGGGTTATTGGGTTTGTTTGATGGTTTCTCAAATGAAAGATGTGGACCAATTTAGTAAGAAAAGGAAGTTGATTCCAATGTATGTTGGTCCTTATGAGGTGATACAGAGGGTCCGCAAGGTAGCTTATGAGTTGAAGTCCCCTAGAAAAATGAATTAGGTTTATTTGGTGTTCCATGTCTCTGTGTTGAGAAAATGTGTTGGTGATCCTAATGCCATTTTGCCTCTTGATGTTGTGGGGATTGTTGATGATAACTTGACTTATGAGGAGGTTCCTGTTCAGATCTTGGATAAGGAAGTAAAGAAATTGAGGAACAAAGAGGTGGCATCCGTTAAGGTCCTTTGGAGGAACCAACAAGTTGAAAATGCTACATGGAAGGCTCAAGCAAACATGAAACAGCGGTATCCTTACCTTTTCCACTCAACTCAAGCCTAAGGTATTAATCCTAAGTCCCCTATGCGATTTCAAGTGTTATGTTTCAGCCCCTATGTCATTCATATACATTCATGTTTAAGTTGGAAAGTTTATGATGATTTTACACTTGTGTTGAGAATTTGGAAGTGGTACTTTACATGTGCCTCAGTATGCCAAGAATTTTAATTTTCATATATCTCAAAATTCGTTTGTTATTTTGAAAATTTGGCTTCATATTTGTGATCTGGGGGTCAAAATTAGGTGAAAAGGGTCTAACCCTGATTTAAGAGTGAAAGATTAGCAATTAAAAATTTTTAGGTGAATAATTCTGGTGAGGTTTACGTGTTCCCTCCGCGACGCAACGAGGGCACACTTTAGTTTAATTCCTTCTCCGCGTCCTCTCCATGATGCAGGGAGGTGTATTTTGTCTGGCAATGATTTCCTGTGCTGTCAAAATTATTCTAAGTGTTAGGTCCAAGTTTCCCAAACGTGTTTTTGTCTGTACTAAGCGAATTTTCACTCTCATACTACCCTAAACATTTCCCAATACTCACTCAAAAACTTAATCATATTTTCACATCTCAAACTCAAGTTCCAAACCCTCATTCCAAGCTAAGGTTCTCCTTTATGGTTCTTCTTCAAGGTTCAAGTCTCCAGATCCAATCTTTCCCAAGTTCACCTCCAAGCTAAGGTATGTGGGTTTATTTCATTGTTTCCTTTCACCCATGATACCCAAGTCTCCTTTTACATAAATTGCTGATTTAAAATTGATTTACAAATGGCTCTTGATTATTATGAAATTCACTGCACTGTATGTTAAAGCTATGTGAAGTTGTGACAGTTTTGCTATGTTTTGAGCTCTAAATCTTGGATCTAATGTTGGATTTGATAAGGGGTTGTGATGTGAATTTCTTGGGGATGTTGCAAGGTATTGATTGATGGTTACAACAAATTTTCTTGCATGATTTCATCTCTAAATTGCATGGTCTTTTACCCCCATTACACACTCTTAATGGTGTTTGATAAAATGTCCGGCTAAGGTTTCTTGAGTAAATGAAGGTCCAAAGCATGGGATAAGATATGAATGATGTTATGATACTGAAATGAGCTAATGTATACAATTTTTCCTATATGAAGTGTAGTACTATAGCATATGATAAATTTTATATAAAGTGTTGCATTAGACCATACCTGATCCGGGAGGACAAGAGCCCGGGTAACCCTGTTGGGGGTTTATACTCATCAACCATGCGAGGGGTTTATACTTTGTCACCATATTGGTAAGGTGCAATTACCATCAAACATGTAAGGGGTTTATACGACACACCCACCAAGGGCTTTATACCTGAAACAACTAGATTGGTCTCTTGTTCACATATGATATGCTATATGAGCATGAATTACTTAAGCATGTTTTACTTTATCATTGAACATACATGCCATATCGTTATATTATTTCTATTGCTTAATATTATGCATTTTGATTATGATGCCTACTTATTGATGCATTGCATCCTACATATTTAGTACATTCAAACATACTAACGCATATTTTATGCCTACATGATGTCACCATGTAGGAACCAGTGCCTAAGTTGATCATCCTCCTCCACATGGCCAATTCGGTGTTATTCAAGCTAGTTGGTGAGTTCTCCATTTCGCGGACCTATTCTATTCTCTTTTAATATGTATTGAGACACTCTCTTGTATTTTATTTGACTATGAGGGTGAGCCTGGTTACTTTCTCTTGGCTCCCACTCTAATCTATGTTGTAGAGGTGTCGGTTGGGCTTGTTAAGTAGCTGTGATATAAGTTTAACTCTAGTCTTTCGACTATGATATTTTACATGCTTTTCCCTTAGCCACATTTTCCCCATTCTTTAATCTTGAATGCTTGATTTTTTGCTTTCGCGACCAAGGATGTGTAATGACGCTTTACGAGACTTGCTTGGGGTCTCTTCGGGTTCCCCTTACGTCGTGTCACATCTAGGCCCTAGCTTAGGTCATGACATTAATCCTATCACATAGGGACTTTAACCATGAACACATAGTCATAATTTTGACAGAACAACCTAGCTGACATGCTGCAATACTGATACCAACCAAAACTGAGCAGTACTAAACCAACCACATAGGACAAGCAGGTACACGAGTGTAAGATACTATCAAACTGAAATCCTATATACCTATGGGGCCCCCATAAGCCCAGCGGGTACACCCGTGCAAGAAGTACCAAAGGATATATCAAAAGGTCCCAACCACTTAACTATATATGAACTAATAAGCCAACCTTGATGGCCGGAGGGAAACATAGAGCTCATCCCTCGAACCGCGGATATAGCCCTGTCAAGTACCTTGGTATCTAGTGGACCCCATACCATACCTTGTATTGGACCTTTAGTATTACCTTGTACTGGACATAAAGGCATTGTGAACTCAAGCAATACCCTGGACTGGATATCAAGGCATGGAAAACTCAAGCAATGACCTATACTGCACATTAGGGCATGATGAAGTCAAGCAGTACCCTAGACTAGATATTAGGGCATGGTAAAATTAGGCAATACCCTTAATTCCAACACAAACTCTGTTCTTGACATGTACTTCCAAAGATGCTGCGCAAGATATGACCAAAACTGTACTATACTTGACTCGAATCTGCTAATCCGACCTAGAAGAATCTATGCCTCTCAAGTCATGCCAAACACCAATATAGCTATCTATCAATGCATGCCAGTGGATCTATCACTAGCTTAAAAAAAGACTAAGGCCCAATAATAATAGATAATTATGTGCACGGTAAGTAGTAAGAATATCACTCCTCGTATAACAAAAAACTGGTGTAACAACTATTAGTAGCTTCAACATGACAACAGATAGTCTATCAGCCAAGATAATTAGGACTGTAATAGGGAATCAACATACTAATTACAAATATTCTCAAAAACAATCACATATTCAAAAGTACAATGGATAATCGAGATACTAATCACCGGTGGATTCCTTATACATCCATATGCATACAGGCATACACCATATTCATAGTCACCTTCCTTAACATGTATCATCCCTCACTCACAGTTGGAGTAACATGAATATTGAAGATAACCCAGTACCAACCAAATACCTGCCAGCCCCAAAATCAGATAACCAAAATTAGAGCAAAACTACAATACACAACTCATTGTTTCAACAGGTTAAACTTGACAAATAATACCTTAATAGGCCAAAATCCAGCAATTACAACATCCAACAGATCAACCGCAACAATATAGCACTTGGCAGATCAATTCTAACAATTATGGACCTTAATGGACCAACCACAACAACTATGAACTCTGAGTATAATTACAGTAGAAAATTAATACAATAGTCACAGGCTTTCCCATCATGTCAACAATAGTTCTATCAATCTCAGCTAGTCAAAAGTACAACGAACAATCAGTATACAATAGAAAACCAGTAAATCAATCTCAAAGGGATCCTCAACTGGTCGAATAATAACCCTATTAGAGAAGACAACCAAAAATCCAATTGGATATCAATAGGCTGGTCACACGGGCCCACAAAGTGCCATAAATATTCGAGCCATCTCAGCCAACATTTATGTATTCTTACTTAGTATAATAAGAAAGGAAGACTTAGCCTAGCAGTATGTCAATCATGCGCACTCCTGTCCAATCCATAAGGTTGTACTCCTCTTAGCAATCACAAAATACTGTCAAACTGTTAAAAATTGAATCATAATATCAATACGGCCATTTTGACATTAAATCATAGAAAATAGGCTTAGATCAGTTTTTCAGCGAAATTCCAAAAAAAAAAGCACATATAATATTCTTCATTCTTCCTTGAGATTTTAATTGAAATTCGGGCTCAATTTGATGTCGAAAATGACATACAATATCTATTCATACCACTATGTGCTCCTCGAAAAACTCTTCAATTTTGACTAAAAATCACTAAAGACCGATTTAAAATGACCAAGTTATCGCATTTTGAATTTTCCAAAAAATACAAACATAAACAGCTTCTAAAATTGCATTTTGGCACCAAATGGAGCTCTATCAATAATTTGACATTACCGCATTGTGTATCTCACAAAAACACATAGAATAGATCTAAATTTCACCAAAATCTGACTTAAAATGGATAAAAAATAATATGTTGAAGTTTTAGAAATTCATAATGTTATACCACAACAAAAATAGAAACTTTACCTCAAAGGGCATGCTGAAGCAATTTTCGATGCTCCCATGATGTTCCTCTCAGAAAAAACAGAAGTTATCCTTTTCAATTGTCGAAATTGGATAAAAATGAGGGAAATATCCTTTTCCGAAGTTGGTCTGTTAAACTTTCATATTTTTGGAAGATGTTCCAGATCTATACAACTTTTCATTTTTCTTTTATAATTATTTAGTTGCTTCCAAATGGCGGCTGCTGGGTGGGCCACGTCACTACCGCCTTTACTTTTTTAGTAACTTCTCAAATCTAATTTTGATGCTCTAACCTCATTCACAGTCACAAAACTGAAAATCATATATGAGATATGAACCACAATGGCACTCCGGACTCAACGATATAGTCAAAATTCCCATCAGAGGTCTTTTTTTGTGGATCCCACTTACCAATAGCTTAATCTAACGAGGAGGAAAAATGCACCAAGAAGCCTAAGGAATTGAACAAAAGGTTAACTTAGAGACGACGCGACATTAAATCTAATTGCGATGTTAAAATAACCATGTGGGCACATGTACCGAGGACGTTAACTAAAGTCAAATGTTAATTCGCTGCAAAGACTAAATTTGCATATCTTGATATAACTATCACTGAACATTCTCCTAGCCTAAATTGGTCATTCAGGAGTTTATGGAACATCAAGAATTCTATTTTTAGTCTGTTTACTCTTACATTACTACTAAACTCATTTCAACTTTAAATAGGTCAATATTGAGAGAAATTGCATATTTTTCAAACGAGCAACCAAGCAACCGAACTGTCAGTGCCAGCGAGTCACAATAACTCGGTGTCATTATAGGTGTGCTCTAGTTGCGAAAAAATACCCAAAAAAGAAGAAATTACCTGGAGGTTCATTACATAGTGACTGGATAGAATAATTGTAATATTTTGGAAACCTTTGAATAGATATGTCGTCAATGATACTAGACTTTGTTATTAATGTAATTACTAGTACCTGTTCAGAACCGTTAAATGGTATCATCATAACAAAATATACTTAATAATTAAAATCTGAATACTCATGTACATTTAATGGCTAAGAATTGAATTATAAAATTAAATCTTAATTAATGCAAGTAAATTAGATCTAAATTCTAATATTTAGTAGACATCACCTATACGCATCTTTTTCTCTGTTGTGTGATATTATTAGTTTAGTCTACATTATGTTCATAAATTGATAGGTCCTTAGAGAGAAACTTTCTTCCGTATGATATTTAACACATCTTTTTATGATACTTTCACAAGAGTAGACTGAATCATCGCTAATAAACTAAGAAATGATCAAATTATCTCTAATGATCTTTTCATATTTTGATTTTTCAAGAAAATGTATTCATGTTATTTGGATAGGAAGGATACTTTTTATTAATAATAACTAGGTAGATTCATTGCACATATCGGTGCGGTGAATATTATAGTAATTTTTTTCAATTTGAAAATCTATCATGAGCACTTGTCAATTACTGGATCTAAGATTTTCGCAATTTTTTCCTATTTAGCCACTTCTTTTAATTTTTCCATTTTAAGGATGCAAGTTATATATAGTAACTCTAGGTCGTGGTGGAGGAAATCGATCATCTTATGTTTGGCCAGATTAAGATTCTTGTCATGCATCTATAAATTTCACTTGAAAAACAACTTTTTCTTAAAAACATAATGCAAACTGATTTATCTAGGTTGGAATAGGCACATTATTTTGCTAAAAATCATGGACCTCGTCATTTAAGATGTAACTCGGCTCCTTCTCTTACAAGTTGGAGTAGGTTAAACATTAGTGGATTGGTAGAAAAGGTGATCTGCCAGGACAATATAGTGGCATCTTCGAATGTGAAAATTGGAATATGTTTAGCTAGGTATAACAGTACCAGTGATATTGAAGGCAATGTGATTGTTGCACTGGAGGCCTTGAGCAATAGATTAACCAGATATGCAAAAGGAAAGTCGAAGTCACAGAACTTGATAGTAGAGTCAGATAAAGTTATACATGTCCAATACGTCAATGGTCACCTCTAGCCAAATGAGATGATACAATGCAAGCTAAAAGTAATTTTCAAGTTGCTGGAAGTATAACTTGTTCAATTTATCATGTGTATGAAAAAGCCAATAAATCTTGACATACACGTGATAAATTGAACAAGTTATACTTTCCAGCATGTTGAAAGTGTCTTTCAGCTTAATTGGCTTTTTCATACACATGATAAATTGAACAAGTTATACTTCTAGCAACTTGAAAATTTCTTTTAGCCTGCACTTTATCATCTCATATGGCTCGGTGTAACCAATGATATATTGGACAAGTATAACATTATCAGACTCTACTATCAACTTCTGTGACTTCGACTTTCCTTCCGCACACTGGTTAATCCATTCCTCAAGGCCTCCAGTGCAACAATCAAATTGTCTTCAACATCATTTTTAACATTATGCCTAGTTAAACCATTCCAATTTCACATTTGAAGATGCCAATATATCATCCTAGCAGATGACCTTTTCTACCAATTCCACGAATATTTAACTTAATCCAACCTGTAGAAGGAGGAACTGAGTTACATCATAAATGACAAGGTCCACGATGTGTAGCAAAATAATAAGTTGATTCTAGCCTAGATAAATTGGTTTGCATTATTTTTTATGGGCATGCATGACTACAATCTAATTGGAGATTTAATAATAACAAAAAAGAATAATCGAAAGCAAATAAATAAATAAACACATAAGATAAAGGGATTACGGACAACATATATTACCAGTTATGGAGGTGTATTCGGTGGTTGTTGCTTGTTGGTGGCATGAGTTCGAGCTTGCTGGTTGTATGGGAGGAATGCGAAGTCCCAGCTCGCCGATGTTTGATCTTCTGGTAGCTCAAAGCTGGCACTTGAAGGTCGCAGCTTTGCGACTTCCCTCCAGTGGCTAATTTGTGGTGGTTTGTAGGTGTTGTTAGGTTCTGTTTCTGGTCGGTGTTTTGTTGTGATTGAAAAATTAGGTGGCAGTGTTGTGGTTTTTTGGGGCTAATCTCGTTGGAGAAATAGGAAAATGAGGTTGTTAGGGGTTCGCTTTACATGGGTGGAGCAATGGGGTTTCGGGGGCTATTTTCGGGCAACGGTTTGGGTCTATTTGTGGTTTGTTTTAGTCATTGTGGGTTGTTGTTGCTGTGGTGTTTTTGGAGCTGCAATGGTGGTGAGTTTCTTGGCTAGATCTGGTACAATGGTGAAAGGTCGATGCAATGGTGGGCTTGACTAATAGAAAAATGGGATAAGAGAAGGGGTTGTGGTGGCAGCTTAAAAACAAAAAAGGAAAGAATTTTTTTAGGGTTTCTCTAATCTACACAGTTGTTATGAGTATGCAAGGAGTAATATACATAACCCTAAAACCTAATGGGCTCAAAATCATGGCCCAAAAATTATGGCCCAATTAAATATCTACATATAATTTTATCTAAAAAAATGAATTATTAGACTGTGTTAAAAATACTAAAATGAATAAGAACAAATATAACCATCGATATATAAAAATGCAATTTGAATACAAAATAATGAACTAATAAAACTAAAATAATATTTTAGACAATTAAAATTCAAAATAAACTAATTAAAATGCTAGCAATTTTAAAAATAAGGGTGATGTAACACCCCAATCTTTTTTAGCTAAGATTGAGCCATCCTTCATATGTTTAGGATCTTAATTGATAATTCTCAGTTGAGCATAGATGTTATAAAGTCCATTTCTTAGTGTTGGGAATAGAATTGGAGATAATATAAGGTCCATAGTTCTAATGTAAGATTTTATAAAAGTTAGATAAATCAACGACTTTTAGGTTGTATAGACATTCTAAGATCAATACCTAAGTAATTAATGTAAATTAGATGTGATTTAAAGTCCTTAGGGATCTTTTACATTAAGCCAAGTCTAAAGAATCTCTACCGACTAATTTTTTGTATTAGATGTAGAAGTGTCAACTTCAAATGATCATATCTCCTAAAGAATAATGAATTAGGTGACCCGTAATATATCAAATCAAATATATTCGAAATAGCTTTCCAATGCATCCGATTTTGCATTAATAAGAGTTTGGAGTAGAATGTTATGATTATTTTAGTGAAAAGGTACAGAGCTGCCCGAAGGTCGTGCCCGGAGCACATCTAGGACGTGATGCGGACCCTCACTGAATGAGTTAATGACACTTTTGTTTATAATTTGAAGGTACTTTATTCTAAACATTTGGGGTCTATTTAAGGTCTCAAAATGGCCAAAACGTCAGTTTTCATTATAAGAAACCCTCTCCTTCACTCTTAAACATGAACGCTCAAAAATCATCAAGAAAGTCATCAAGTTAGGATTTTCATTCAAGATTCATCCTCAAAGGTATGTTGTTCTTCATAGATTTCAATCTACATAACCCGAATTTCTTCAACTGTTCATGAATCCATAATAGAATCTTAAACCATAATCTAGGATTAAAGTAAACGAAATCAAGAATTCAAAGAAAGGTTTTCTTGATTCTTCTTTTTCAAGAATCAGAGTTCTTCATCAAGAACTCTAAAGATTCCAAGTTAAGAATTCAAGAATCTTATTCAATTCTTCCAAGAAGTAATCTCTAAAGTATGTAAGACCCATCAAAATTTATACTAAATATGTTTTAGTATCTTTGGATATGAATTTCTTCTAAGATTCGAGTTTGTGAGTTAAGATAAGTTTTTCTCCAATATCTGTGAATTTCATCAAATTATTGTTCATGCATTTTTCCTTGATAATAATCATGACTTCTGTTGATTTTATTATTGAATTAAGATACTGAGACAAGATTTTCAGTTAGAGTTATATTTATAAGAATCCTATCACTATATCATAAAAAACTACTATGTTCATAGATTTGAGCTAAGTTAAGAAGTACTTTAAGTGTTTTTGCATTTACAAAATATATAAGGAATAAAGATCATGTTGAAATACTTTTCTTTTATCCAACTTTTAACAAAAGAAGAGAGTCAAGTTGAGAAAAGTTTAAGAAAAGCTAAATTTTGGCTAAGTCCTAAAGAGAAGAAAGTAGTACTTTGAGTAATAATAGTCTTTTAAGTATGAGCATATGATTGATATTTTTGGGAGTAGTATTGAGTACCGATATCAATGAGAGTAATAATAACTTGAACTCATGAACTACGTAGCCAGCAAAGGATAGGATTTTACCAAGGTACAACTCCTCACTTTCTACTAAGATGACCTAGTTTTGGGATGGATCCACTCCCCTAGTTTTCATTCCTTACCCCAGCAAAGTATAGGATGGCTTTGGCAATGTGGGCAAGACGATGTATCATCGCTAAGCTCATAGTGGTGGTTGTCGATTAGAGAAACTCTCCAAGAAGTAAAGTTTATTATTTTACACATTGAGATTTATCATATTTTTATTCAAGTATTTCTCTTTATTATGTACATAATAAATTGAGTTGAGCTATTTGTAGAGATAAGCATTTGAGTATTATGTTTTTATATACTTAATTATGTTCACGAATGCATTAAAGTAAGTATTTCTTTTACATTAAGTTACACCTTGAAAAGAGTTTAGAATTATATCTTTTACTTGCATGACATACTTTTGTCTATTAAGCTAGCTTAAATATCATTTTTAAAGTGAGTATCTTAACCTTACTACTTTTTGGCCATCTTACATACCGTACATTTTACCTACTGACGCCTTTGGCACAGCATTGTTATATGATGCAGATTCTGATATCCATATTAGCAAATGTTCAGTGAGACAAACCCCATCAGTATTTGACGAGGCCTCATTGCATCCAGATGAGATTAGGAGTCTTTATTTCTTTATATTTATTTTAGTTGAGGTACCCATGAGCCCACTCCAGTGCTTTGTTCCGAGTCAATACTTTTGAGGCTTCATAGGCTTGAAAGATATTGTTCAAGTTATTTCTTTGAAATTTTTTGAAAGATTTTCATTTAAGTTGTATATATGACTATTGTATCTTTAAATTCATGAACTTTGAGCCCATTCTAGTTCATTACTGTATTAATGTCTTCCGATGAGTATGTTAGCCAGTCCAAGTGGTTCGCTTGGGATCAGAAATGGTTTTTCGAGTGCCGGCCATGTCTAGTGTGTAGGCTTGGGGTGTGAAATCGATAAATTAATCTAAAATTGCAGAGTTAGAATTTCTTCTTTGAGAGCTATTCAGGTAAGGAAGAAATTTTAAGTGGCATTTCTATTCTCCACACATGTTTTCAGGTACTTTCCTCAGGCACATCATTTGAAAATACAAAATATTGTAACCTCCTTCAAATATGAACTTTCCCACTTTTGATGTATGAATGTGAAAGTCTACAAAGTTGCTAGGAGAGTTCTCAGATCAATGATCTCCTAGTCATTTAGGTTTCTTCTTAGTTTTAACAGTCAAATATCTGGTCAAATCCTTGTTAAGTTTTAATAGTCAAATGCATCAACTTGCTTCTAGGTGTGTAGTGACAACCAATTCATACTCTAGGCTTAATGTGTTAATTTAAAGTGAAACTCGTCTCGTAATATACTCTTATAAAATTAACTATATTGTAGTGTCAGGCCTAGAGTTAAATTAATGAACTTCTTAATTAGCTAAATGACTCATTCATAGTTAATTATGTGCTTCTTGTTTAACTATGGATTATGTCACGACCCAACCCAAGCGCCGTGACTAGTGCCGATTGGGCACCTAGACAAACATTAACTTCAAAGGCCAAACATAACCGCTAGGAAATCTACCGAAATTTTGGCAGAGTTTCCTCTGTTTTACTGACTAACCTTACCTGCAAATAAAACCCAGAAACAACCTAGACAACAATACAAGTACATATCCGCTGCGGTCCTGCTGCCTAATAATCACATCATACATAAAATAATGCGGTCTCACCGCCTGATCAAGTGCCAAGATCATACAATAAACCATGTACTCAAGTATCTCTCATATGCCCACTACCCACTAGTAT